>JASDQU010010302.1:89109-103174 GCA_032191745.1 Picea mariana | reverse complement strand
ATTCTTTTTCAATCCATACCTAACCAGAACAATAGAGTAGCTCAACCCATCCACAATGTTGAGGTACCACCTTTCCCACCCTACTTTGTGTCCTTTGTGGACTGCGATGATATTAATATACACTTGGGAAAGGTAGTAAAAAATCCGACGTCACTTTTTATATAGGAACAAGATGATGGGGAGGAGGAACATGAACCAGAAAAAAAAAATAAAAATCCTCCCCAGTTCTACAACTATCCATTTTAGAAACCACTCATCAACATAAATCCCCTGGAACTGTTCTAGTCCTACCGTACCCTGAGAGATTAACTATAGAAAAATCATCGACACAACCTAGATTTGATCTTCTAGGGGAATTGAGAAATGTATGTGTCAATATTATGTTGTTTCAAGCAATCAAGGATGTTCCAATATATGATAAAGTCTTTAGAGAGTTGTTCTTAAGAAAGATAAGAAGGAAGAAGAAGGATCCTCCGATTGTTCATGTCATAAGGAAATTAGCAGACCCAATGTTAAGAAAAGTCTTCATGACCAAATATGTAGATCCTAGAAGCCCAATTGTTAATATTCATATCAATAATATTTCCATTCCTAACACTCTAATAGACTTAGGGGCTACAATTAACATTATGACAAAAGAGACAATGAAAAATCTTAAGCTAACTAACTTAAGACCAACTCCTATTGTCCTCCAGTTGAATGATAGATCCACTGTCAAACCAGAAGGTATAATATATGATGTTATAGTCTCTATTGATTCTTGGGAGTATCCAATAGATTTCATGATCCTACAACCAAAAGCTAATCTGGGATGGTATCCAATAATATTGGGTCAACCGTGGTTGGCAACAACAGATGCCTATATTAGTTGTCGATAAGGAGTTATGACTATCTCCCACTGAACCTTAACCAATAAAATTACTCTTTACCCACCAACTAAACCTTCTTTGGACTCAAAAACACCTTCCTAGATACCAAATAGTGATGATGAGGCTATCCGACCCCTTCTATCCTTGAAACAAGCCTCACAAGAGGCGTAGGATGACCTTATTTGTGACTTTCTAACATGCTCCGTACCTACCCCAACATATTATTCTCTTGAGTATATCATGGACCAACAATTCCAAGAGAGATTTTCATTAGAAGAAATGATGGAGCAAGTGGAACCAACGATACCATTATCTGTTACTCCTACCACCCAAAGTATAGCAATTAAGATCCATCCTGGGAATATGTTAAATATCAACCTTAATATGGATCCATCTCAATGGGACTAGCTTGTAAAAGTGATGAAAAACCATATCGAAGAATTTGCTTGGGACTATACTGATACGAAGGGCATCCACCCTAGTCTATGTACTCATCACATCTATACCAAAGAAGATGTTAGACCTATCCGACAACCCAAGTGCAGAATGAGCCCAACCTTGAGGGATATAGTTAAGGATGAATCACATAAGCTATTAGACGTGAATTTTATTTATCCTATCTCTGAAAGCAAGTGGGTTTCACCATTAGTGATTGTACCTAAGAAAAATGGGAAATGGCATGTGTGTATTGACTACATGGAACTCAATAAAGCAACTCTTAAGGATCATTTTCCACTACCTTTCATTGACCAAGTTCTCAAGACCTTAGTTGGTAAAAAGTACTTCCCCTTCCTGTACAAGTTTGGTGGTTATAACCAAATCCAAATTGTCCTAGAAGATCAAGAGAAATAATTGTTTAGCCAATGATGGATTTCGCGCCACGGAATGGATCAAGGAACTAAGAGCGTTTCCAATACCGGCAGCAGCTCCCGCTAAAGCAATTGTAGCTGCTCCAGCACCTATTAATTTTTCACCTTCCAACATATTGAGAAAGCTGCCTACTTTAAGACTGTCTGTTGGACAGCTCAGTTGTTGTTGTGGTATGAGATCATCGTCGAAACTGCCTTGATTTAGGAAGGAACTACAGCCTGAACAACTTCTGAGTACGTGCTTGGGCATTTGCACATTTACTTGTCCATGGGGAAATTATGCTTATTGAGTGTTTCCCTTTGGCTTATGTAATACCCCAACCAATTTTCAAAGAGAAATCCTTGGTATCTTTTCAAATTTGATCCATGATTGTGTCGAAATCTAGATGGATGACTTCACAATTTATGTGGATACTTTCGAGGAAGCATCTAATAACCTAAAATTTTTCTTAATACGATGCCAAGAAACCAAAATATCCCTTAGCAATGAAAAATGCCATATGCTTCTTACAGAGGGAATTTTTCTAGGGAATCATATATCACCCATTGGTATCAATGTAGATCCCGTAAAAATTGATGTCATATGCAAGCTCCCAATTCCAGCTATACAAAAATAGGTACGTAGTTTAACTTGGACATACAGGATACTATCGTTGGTTCATTGAAAATTTCACTAAGATTGCCTCACCATTACTCCAAATGCTTTCTAAGACTACAGAGTCTTCTTGGGATACTAATTGTCAAAAAGCCTTGGACACCTTGAAGGAGAAATTGTCCATCACACTTGTTTTACGGGGACCAAATTGGTCTCTCCCCTTTCACATCTCCACAGATGCATCATATACAACCATTGGAGCTATACTGGGTCAAAAGTAAGATCAGAAACCTTATGCCATCTACTACGTTAGCAAAAATATTACCCCCGCCGAACAAAACTATACCGCCACAGAAAAATAATTTTTAGTTGTCATTTATTCCACAAACAAGTTTAGTCACTACATTACTGGATACCCCGTGTTCATCCATATAGACCATTCTGTCTTTCAGTACCTGATGAATAATCCTATCAGTAATGGCAGGGTGACTAGATGGATATTGTTGTTGCAGGAGTTTGACATCACGATCCTCGATAAACCAGGGAAAGAAAATGTAGTTGCTGACTTCCTCATATGTAGTGTCTATATTATGCCTCATAATGTTTTTATGGATGGTAAGTAGTGGTTCATAAAAAGAGCTATCTCTCTATCTTGCTTGTTAAAAAATGTAAAAGCTTGTGAAAACCACTTCCAATGAAGCCTTGTATATAATGACAAACCACTCTGTGTGTGTAAACATATACTCTGTACCTATGCTCTATTTTGATACTCTTCCCCTCTAAGAGATTTGCACACTCTGCACCATAATCCTTTGCCTATATATATAAATCTTGGGATCTCATAAGTGACATGGTGCCAAGACCAATATTAGAGCTATCTCGTCAAAAATCATAATGAGATGTTTATTGATTTCACAATCACATATTGTTTCCTGTTCTGAGCAAGTTAAAAGGACTTAGATTGTTCTTCTTGAAAGAGCCATCTTAAAACCACTGTTCAATTTGTCTCCCTAGAAACTCAAATTTTGTATCCACACATAACCCAAATAAACTCATTTAAGACCATATTGGATATCAAGATTTGTTGGATTCAAAGGAAGTCATCCCTGTAAAGATTCTCGAAGGCCATATCATAAAAAACAGAGGTATACATTATATGCATGGATAATGGTTAAGTGCAACTTCAAGCTGGGAGACATATTGATATTTTTTAGTCTTGGTAAGAAGCACTCTCACCAATATTGTGGTTTTATTTATAAAATTTTAACATCCTCTTCAAAGTTTTGAATTGGATTTGTTTGTAAAAGATTGTATAAGCTACAAGATTGCCTAGAAGTCCTGAGCTTTTAAGATTGTATTACAAATTGTGTAAAGTCATGAAACAATATATAAAACTTTTGTAAAGAGTAAAGGGACAGAGCAATATGAGCTGCCAAACATTTCAAGAAGCACTATAACTTATCAAAGGAATATTGTAAATATTCACCACTGTTGAAAGATAAACCAAATTATGAGCTGACACCTACATGAGTCATTTGATGGATGACTTGGGAAATTGAAAATTTCGAGTCAAATAGCAACGAGCACGACCACAACATATTCAGAATTCAAAATGTTAAGAGAAGAGCAAGCTATCAAAGTTCTACAAGTCTAAATTGAAAGCTATAGGCATACGATTTGGCCACAGGACTTGAGCTTGGATTTCATTCAAAATTAAATTGGTGCACCCAGCTATCGAATTCCAGAATTAGTTTCATTTCAAAACTTTTCCATGGGCTTTTGGAGAGCTGATACCAAAATTGTCTTGAGCACGTATTGCTGAGAATGGTCGAACTGTCATCCCAAGAGTATTGAAGCTGGAATTCTGTGGAGGAGAATATTATATGGAGTTGATATTATTGTCAACGTCATATTATAACACGACTTCTGTGAGGAGAATGACGCCACTGTCATTCCAGCATAGTAAAACATAATCTTTGCAAGGAGGCGATATCATTGTCAGCATATTGACAAGTAAATTCTGCCACGAAGTAAAGGTGATTGTTAAGCAAGATGGGCAGTCAAGTGAATCGAGTAGAGCTCGAAAACGTTGAAGCCTTGGTGGCTAAACCTCAGGTCGCGAGTGTTTTTCTAGAGCAGGTTGGCTCCACTCTTTCCACAAATTTAGCAGAGGAGAACCTCAACTTACCATGCAATTCAGTCAAACTTTTGATGGGTTTAAAGCAGAGGTTCGAGGGATGAGGTTCGACGTTACTGAGTCTTCCATCGCTCGAGCCACTGGCCTGCCTCGTAATGGAGAACGATGATTTAAGAAAGTTAAAGTGCCACCAGAGAATTGGGTCGGTTTTCTTCAAAATCCTGAGCAACTGTCAGGCTTTAAAAAGGGAATTGCTCGATCCCTGCTCATCTGTCCATGGGACGAAGTCACATACTTGTTATAGAAGTATATATCTTGGGAGTGATGACATATCATCGTTTATTTTTATCATATTCACCTCATGCTTCACCTCAATGACAGTCTACCTATCAATCTGCCTTTTTATTTGTATAAAAGTATGGGAAAAATGACAGGGTTGGCCCTGAAATGCACTGAATCAAGGAGTGTCGTGTATCACCATGGCCTCATCAAGATCCTGCTGCTAAATGAACTCAGAGAAAGAGGTCGGGAATGGGACGCATTATTCTTCGGGCGAATTCTCTCTTGAAAGCTCAGAGCTAGGGCCTGTCCGTTTTTTTACTTTGGTGTTATTAAAAAAAAAACGATGGGGTCAACTTCCTCTGCCCCTGCTTTAGAAAGGAAACAACATTCTCAAGAGAAGATGAAAGCTCCTGTTGTTGTAGAGCCAAGGGCAACTCGGGCCCATAAATTAAAGGATGAGAAATTAAAGGCTTCCAAGCAAGGGGATGACGTCCATAGTCAGTCAGAGAAGACTTTCATTATCACTGATGATTCAGAAGAAGAAAACATGGAGCAAGCTCCAGAGTTTCAGTCAGCGAAATATGAAGAGTCTCCTTCTCCAAGGAAAAGAGGTAAGGATCCTCCTATTCCTAAGTCAATATTATATAAAAAGCCCAACTATCTGATATTATTAAGGATGATAGATAGACTGAAGATTAAAAATCAAAGACTTAAAAGAAAATTGGCCATCTCCCAAAGGCAGAATTTTGAGTTAGAGGCCCGGTTAGAGATAGCAGATGTAACTGAACCACCAGTTTTAGAGGAAGAAACCGGAAATGATGATGATATTTATAACACTAATCCTGTTAATGAGGGCCTGGACCCTGAAAATGACATTGATGATGAACAAATCTCTCAGGGAGAACCTGGAGATTTTTGAGGAAGAAAATCCAAGAGAAGAAGTCCATGAAGAGCAGCTTTCCACACCAAAACCTGACAACCAACTCACCTTTGCTGACCAATTTGTGAATGTGATTCTAGATGAAATTTTCACCAATACAATTTCCTTTTTCAAGTTGAATCCTAACCTCCCAAATTGGAGAAATAAGGACGAATTATTTGACTTAGGTATAATTAACCGGGAGACTCATCAACAGACCATTCAAAGATTGAAAGAGAAGTGGTTCTAGATGTATTTAACCCAAGAAGATGGAAAGCCATGATCAAACACTACAAAGATGCACTAGTAGAATGCAAAGATAAGTTGCAGCAAGTCTGTTAACTTGATTTCCAAGGGATGAACTATAGACGCCCATCTAGAGTCTACTCCGTATTTTTGCATGAGAGATGGGTGCAGTTCCAAATCCAACAAGCTGCAGCAGGAAATAATGTCAAAATTTTCACTACAGACCACTTTTTAGATGCTTTCTCTTTAGCCTCCCAGCATGAACATGATTTGTTGTGTGAACTTTACTTGTTTGATTTTATTTTTCCAAATAACTCTAGATGGAACTCCAATCCTCATGTGGGGGATGTTCATTTGAGAGCTTTTTCATCCCATGTGTATAATCAAGTCTTGTGGAAAGAAGCCTCCCAGTTTCATGAAAATGTGGAAGATAATTACGCAGTATTTATCTGAGATGAGTATCCTATGCTCGTGATCATTCAGGAGGATCATTTCTGGTTGATTGGGGATCCTCGAAATGCAACTAACAACATCAACAGTTAGCTTTGGAATACTATGAGAAAAATCTCCACCAGTACTCTATTAAGGCACTCATGGACTCACATGAAATATGGACACAGTTTCCTAACTCCTTGGGRGAAAAGGATCCTACAACTTATCCTTTGTTCAATTTGGCTATGGCTTGAGCATAACTCTATGTTTCTACTCTAAGGAGGGGTTGGTATACACTGGATTGGACTATGATTCATCTTCCACTTATTTGGTGCCCAACCAAGGTATACATGGTTATYACTGAGTGGGATGAGTTCACTGAAATGGAACAGTGGGCACATGTGGAAAGGACGTTGGGATTCTACACTTCTAGAGAGTTTGGTCACCCAAGTTTCAATTGGGGCGATCTCCATGCAGGTATTCCAAAGAGAGACTAGTAGGTTTCATGGGGACATGCAATTATCTAGGGAAGGGGGAGATTTCATATGGCTATATTTCAAGCCCGACTTCACCTTACCCTATTTCCACTTCACTTGCATACTCATTTGTCAGTCATTTAACTGTTTTACGATGAATTGGATCTTAGAATTAACGAAATACATTTTGGTTGTTTTTCTATGAAATAGATTAGGATGTTTGATTAAAGTTGCTTTCATTTTTAATATATGTGCCTAACCTATGAAGTGTAGGCTCTTTCCTTAGGCCAATAATAAAAGCTCCAAGGCATTATAACATATTATAACATTGGTTTTGAAGGATCTTGAGCAGGAAATTCGACCATGTGGAGTATCTTATGGTTCATGGGCGCCATTACTTCATTTTTCCATTCTAAGGAGTTGTTGCTTCATTGGATAACCACTTCCATGGATTGTGGGGCTCATCTGGAGCATCCTTGGATGGGGATATTGTTTCCCATTTGTTGTTTGGGTATCTTGGATGCACCCGAAAGTATCATTGTTGTTTTGGACGAGTTATTCCCTACCCACGCTTCCCACATGAGCTGGGATCGATCCCTCTCATTCCTTGGATCGAGTTGGATGCAAACTCTCAGTTTTTACTGTGTTTAGCTAGTTGCTTTTCTTGTTATCTAGTTGTTTTTCATGGGATTCAACCCCCGGTTGTATATATACATCATATTTGGCCCAAGAGGGCACATGGAGATGGATGTTTTGTTGTTGAAATGAACCTTTAAAACTCCGTTATTTTCCGAACGCGATTTTATATATGGAATAAAGCCACTTCACGATTTCCTTGATGTATAAGTTGTGAGAGTGTGCGTTGATTTAATCTAAGGAATTTGGCACCGAGCAATGGCCCACTCCCAAGGTACCAAACTGTCCATGCGTTTTATGTTTCAGTCAATGTTTTCTTATGCAAGATCTTAGATTAGATGAATGTTTAACTGTTAAGTAAGTTTCAGATTTAATGTTCAACTGTAGAGCAGATTTCTAATTGTGGGTTGTTTGAATTTACATTGTTATCATCTTCCTATATGTTTCTAGTTTTAAAATCCAATGGGTAATTGCTAAATGTTATGATTCTTGTTTTTTAAAATTTGCAAGTTTATGTTAAATAGTAGTTTGATGATTTGTAACATTTGCTTTGAAGGAGAAAGTCCGAAGAGTGCTCCCTCGAGATTGCGAGAGCAAGGGTTTGGTGATAGGTCAAGCGCAAGAGCAAGGTTCGATCGCCATGGGTGCGCTAGGGGGTGCGAATCCGACTCCCCTGCCTCTAGTTTCAACTGAGGAGGCCTTTCATAAGCTTATCGCTCCGCAGGGCAAGAACGCAGCAATACCCTCGGTCCCAAAGTTCATTAAGAAGCTCGATTCAATCCCCGAAATCGCTCTGTCGGAGGAACAACTCATCAAGATTGCTCTGGCATTGGCAGAAAGAGGATTGGTCGGTCAATTTATGGGGCTCTGGCCCTCAACAAGAACCACCGATGACTGGATCCAATGAAACTGGACGCTGCTGATCCAGAGCAGTGTAACCTGTTATCCAGTAGGAAGAGGATTCTTCATCTTTGAGTTCATTTCGAAAGAGGACCACGACCTTATCTTCAGGAGCGCCCTGTATTTCACGGGGACGCAAGGTCTGTACCTTAATAGATGGATGCCAGATTTCGACCCCTCGGTCGACGTCCCAAAGGAGGTTACGGTCTAGGTCCGTTTGCCAAATCTACCAGTTCATTGTTGGAACTACCAATCTCTGCAAAAAAAGGGAAATAGTCTAGGTCGATTCATAGACAAAGCGGACACCAAAGCCCATTACTCTTGCGCAAGGATTTGCATGGAAGTGGATCTTGAAGCCGGCCTGCTAGAGGCCGTCAAGCTCACAGTGGGTGCATGGCATCATTTTCAAAAACTAGATTATGAACAGTTGTCGTTCAAATGCAAAAGTTGTCATGAATATGACCATTTTCAAAGAAATTTCCCAAAGGCCCAACCATCAGACAAGGAGGAAGGAGAAGGATGGCAACAGGTAAAAAAAGGAAAAGCAATCCTGAAACCGAAAGAGAAGAAAAACGCAGGCCCTGCTGCAAACCCTCCATCCATTCCTGAAGATCAAGAAGCATAGAAAGTAGACCAGACCTCAGGCAACAACTTCGAGGCCCTAGAAGTACAGGAGGAAGATCCAAAGGAGAATGAAAAAGGTGACGTAGCCTTCGATCCAATAGCCCCTGAAGAAACCCCCAAGGCAAAGGAAGCATAAGAAGAACACATAAGCCTTGGTTCAGACTTCGAAGACGATTCAGTTGGTGAAGAAATAGAAACAAGCAGTGCCCAAGCCACACTGGAAAAAGCCCCTAGAGGAAGAAAATCTAAAAAAAAGGAAAGAGAAGAAACAACCTACCTGGATGTCCTACAAGGGTCCCAAAAAACACTCAAAGGAATAATAAACACCCGCAACGCAAGAAAGCGAGGCCAGGCTCCAAAGGGAGCCACCACTTCCCAAGCAAGTAAGTAATGAAACTCAACTCCTGGAATTGTAGAGGGTTAGACAACAAACTAAAAGTAGAATCTTTGAAAGATATCATTCACATGATAATGCCTGAGATCCTTCTAATTCAGGAGACGAAACTGAAGGAATTTGATCTCCTCCAAGAAAGCAAAACCTTTTGGAAGAAAGGCCAAGGGAGAGCAGTGAGTGAAAGAGGTGCCTCAGGGGGAATCGACACCTTTTGGGATAGCTCAAAGTTCGACCTACTGGAAGAAGAAAGTAGCAATCACTGGATCTTCACCAAGCTCCTTCACAAAGAATCTGATCATCAAGTTAGCATGTTTAATCTTTATGTGCCAGTCCTTCATTCAGAGAAAATAAACTGTTGGGACTCCTTAAAGTCCTTCCTAAGCCTTCACAACCTCGATAATATCAAAATAGCGAGGGATCTCAATATCACTCTCTCTCTAATGGAAAAAAAAGGGGGCTCCCCAGTGAGAGATCCAATAAGAGAGTGGCTGGAAGACCTCATTCTGGATTGGGATTTGAAATATATCAAGCCAACCAAAGGGAAGTACACCTGGACAAATAAAAGGTTGGGTCTGGGTCACATTGCAGCATGCCTGGATAGGTTCCTTGTTCAATCGACCTTCCTGACCCTCGGATTAGCGGCCACCTCAAAAATCTTGCCCCACTATGTCTCAAATCATAAGCTTATTCTCTTGGATCTTTCTTCAGAAAAAAACCTTGGCCCCATCCCTTTCCTCTTTAGCCCAATCTGGAGTCACCAAGAGGGCTTCGAGGAGGTCATTTCCACCACTTGGAGAGAGAAAGTCCAAGGCTCCCCATTCTATGTGTGGGAAGGAAAATTGCATACCCTCAAGAGAGCTCTAAAACGCTGGGCCAGATCCATCAAGTCCCCAACTTCCAAGAGGAAAGACGCCTAGGAAGCTCTCGAGATCCATCAACTGGCCCTGGAAGAGGCCATTGTGACCCAAGAGTTGCTAAACCAAGAAGCCGATCTCCAAAAAACACTCCATCGTGCATGCAGAGAGGAGGAAGAATATTGGCGCCAGAAATCCAGAAGTCTCTGGCTTCAAGCCGGAGACAAGAACACGAGCTATTTCCACAAGCAATCAGAACCCCGGAAGCACTTTAAAGCGGTCAACGAAATCCAATTTTAGGGGTAAGAAATAAAATACTTTGAAGGCATAAAGCAAGCTGCACACGATTTCTTCAAAGACCTGTACTCGACTCCTGTTAAGGCCGACATTGATCCCAACTCCTATCCCTTGTCTCTAATCCCCCAGCTAGTGCAGAATGAGGACAATTTGAGTCTTATGCCTCCAATACAAATGCAAGAGCTCAAGAAAGCACTAGATCACATGGAAGATGACAAGGCCCCTGGGCTCGACGGCTTCACAGCTCGCTTCTAAAAAGTCTGCTGGCCAACCATCAAGGCTGATCTACTAAGAATGGTCCGAAAATCCCAAAACTGCCTCAAAATCGGGGGGAACACCAACTCATCTTTCTTAGTGCTAATTCCAAAAAAAAAGGGGGTGAGCAACTTCACTCGATTCCATCCAATCTTCCTCTGCAACACAGGCTACAAACTGGTCACCAAAATCATCGCCAACAGGCTCAAGAAAATTCTGCTAGGCATCATCTCGGAAAACCAGGGGGGCTTTATCAAAGGACGTCAAATTTTGGACAATATAGTGCTGGTTCAAGAAGCAATCCACTCGAGCTTCCAGCGCAAAGAAAAAGGTATGGTTATTAAGCTAGACTTAGCCAACTCCTTTGATAGAGTTAGACATGATTTCCTTTTCAAAGTAATGGAGAAAATGGGTTTTGCCCAAAAATTAATAAACTGGGTTAAAGCCTCTATTTCCTCTCCTTGGATCTCCCCGTTGGTGAATGGGCGATCCGCAGAGTACTTCCAAGCCTCTAGGAGATTGAGGCAAGGGTGTTTGTTGTCTCCTCTTTTATATGCAATCCAAGCATCAGTTCTAAGCTTCCAGTCGGATCACTGCCAGCATACCCGCTCCCTATCGAGACTCGGAATGGTGAAAAATGTCAAAGACATCAACCACACACAGTTTGCAGATGAAACCCTTCTTCTTGGAGGATCTAGTGCCCCCTCAACGAGGAATTTTAAGCAAGAGCTCGACCGGTACAAAGAAGTCTCAGGAAGCAAAATCAATTACCATAAAAGCAGAGTCTATGGCTGGAATTGCTCACCATGAGAGATGCTCGAAATCACTAGAGCTTTAGAAATGGAAGGGTCAACAACCTAGGACTCGTTCAAGTACTTGGGAATCCCAATCTTCAAAGTGCCCCCCAGGTTGGTCCATTGGCTTCCACTTCTAGACAATCTGAAGCTCTGCATCCAAGCATGGGGAGCCACATGGCTAAATCTTGTAGGGAAAGTGGTTCTGCTGAAATCCGTCCTAAGTAGTCTCCCAATCTCCCAAAACTCAATTCTCATTGCACCTAAAACCATCGTCATCAAAATAGATGCCTTGCTGAGAAGATTCCCATGGGAAGGTGGAAAGGAAAACGAGAGGAAGCTCCATTTAGTAAGCTGGGAAAAAATCAAAAAACCGATTCTAGAAAGCGGTCTCCAAATCCGAGACGTTGCTGCCCATAACCTAACTATGGGGGCCAAAATTATGTGGAAATTAATCTCCAACAATCTCTCCTAGAGCAAGGAAGTCTTGTGGAAAAAATACTTTCTTGGGCAGCGTATCAGGTGCTTGGATCGACCTATGAAAGTCCTTAGAGGCTTGCCAGTTTTCACGCTTTGTCTCAGGGCCTTAGATCTCTTCAAATCCAATCTGACTTGGATTCCTGGCAATGGGAAACATATAATGGTCTAGGAGGATTCAATCCTAGGGGATCCGCCGATGGATCACCATGAAGGCTTGGCCAATATAAAAATCTGGCTCCACTCCAACAACCAACTCACTCTTTGGGACATCTCCCACTGGGAAGAAGATGAGGCAGGCAGCTGGAAAGACTGGGACCTTGGAAACTATCCAAAAAGACTTGAAAATGAAGCGAGAAGTCTTCTTGAGGAACTCCAAGGGAAGGCACCCCTTAAAGCCTCAACCAAGGACAAAAGAGGTTGGGGCACAACCACTGGAAAATACTTTGCAGCCATAGGCTACAAGCTTCTACAAGCAATTCCTCACATTTATCCTGATCCAACACCGTGGAAGACAATCTGGTCTTACATATCGATTCCCAAAATCGACATGTTCACTTGGACAATGGCCCACAAAAGCATTTTGACAAGTGAAAATCTAAGAAGAAGAGGTTGGCAAGGCCCCTCAAGATGCCCTCTTTGCACGAATGAGGAGGAAACGATCACCTGCTACTCACCTGTCCCTATGCAAAAGAGGTCTGGGATATTTGTTACACATTATTTTCATCATCCCTATGATCGTTAATGATGTAAACCTATCTGTTGCCTTCAGAGGGGTCAGTGGCCTGAGTTCTTGAAGAAAGAAGGGAGAAGAACTTTTCCTTAGAAAAGAAGTTGCATTTCCCTTTGTAAAAACCCTATTAAAGAGGATTTTCGCATGCTGCACTATAGCTACAGTGTGAAAATGCCTGATTTTAGTAGGTTGCACCATAGCTAGGTCCCGAAGTGTTCGCAGGTTGCTATATAGGCAGGGTGCGAAAATTCTCATATGTGGGAAAAATGAGCATCTTCTCGATGCTTCTAGAAGGAGAAACTTCCATGGTGAGGTGGCATCCGAATGGTTTGGATCTTACTCGCTTTCATGATTTAGTGGGATCATCCTAACCTCCTCACCTTATCCTCTTCAACTTATAAAAGGAGAGGAGCTCTCATGGAGAAGGTTAGCTTTGGAGCTTTTGGAGTTTGGAGCTTTTTGGATTAGCTTGGATTGGATTGAGCTTTGGAGATTGTTAACTTGGCTAAATGAGCCATTTTGTCAAGATAGATTGTGAATATTATCAGATCTATACTCTCAGAATTCTTGGCGTGGAAGTGTGTGGGGAACGAAGGACAGTTGGAAGGGACCTTACGACATCAAGGCCATGGTTGTAATCTCTCTTTCACATTTAATATGATATAGTAATATGATTCTTTCCTATAAAGCTTGTTGTGTTTTATTGTATGATTCCTTGATCACATACATAGGTTTATATTGAGTTTATGTTATTACTATCACTTTGTTTGGTTGTGTTCTTTTGCAGGTTCATCATTGTATGAGCGTTGGAACGAAGCTAGGATGGTGATGGTGAGAGGAAGTGACTTTTAAATGGTATGTCACCTATCCCTCTTTAGTTAGTAAATTCAATATCTAAAACTTAAGGAAAATGTCATGTTTTGGTGTGTTTTGTTCTAGATCTAGGTGGATCTAGGGAGATCAGTTAGTGTCCGCACCTACCGATTTATCCAATAACAATATTGTTGTGAATCTTGGTCCTAACCAACTTTATCGACCCTTAGAAGTATCTGATATCCTAAGAATTTGGGCGAATCGCTCCTCGTTCTCCCTGAGACAAAAGGATCTTCTCAAAACTAGTTGGATGTGGCTCCCTAAATTTGTAATGTGGAAAATCTGTCTGGAAAGAAACAACATGCTATTACGCGAGGTGGCAATCAAGGCCAAAGCTCTTTTGGCCGAGGCACTCGACTCTCAGACCACGATCCGCAATGTAGACAATTTGGAACCAGATGAA
>JASDQU010010302.1:50668-84307 GCA_032191745.1 Picea mariana | reverse complement strand
CAAAGGAGGCAAAATCATCTCAGACTAGGACAAATTATCAGGAAACTAACTCTCCTCTTGAATAGTTTCAGGGAGGTCAAATTCTATCACATCTTATGAGGGATAAACATCCTGGCAGACACCGAAGCAAATAAAGGGGCGATCATGAGCAAGGGTGCTCTGATAGTGAATGGGGGTGAAACACTTGCACTCATCCCTTAGAATTGGAGGATCCCGAACGGGTAGCCCAGCTACTCAGCAAATCCAATGGACAAAGCAAGTTAGAACAAACAATCAAATCCCTGCAGCCAGAGATCCGAATCCAAGAACAGATCTTCGAGTGAGTCCCATCACCTGTCGTTTTCAGCATTACTACCAGTCAGAGTTAAGGAAGAAGGAGGGAGGACCATTCCGAGGCATGAATCACCATCTAGGATAGGATGCCAAGAGTCACGAGGACACTGTGCACGCAAAGGCTATATCTTCGGCCGAGGAAACCGAGAATCTAGGAGCATTCAGTCAAGGGTAAATTTAGGAAGCAACCCGGTAGTTGAGAGTTCTGAGATTTCACAAATGGAATCAATGGATTCCAATTCTAATCCCAGGACAACCCTGGAAGAAAGGATGGCAGAGTTGCAGGCAGAGCTCAATAGATTGAAGGCCTTGGTCAAGGAGCAGGCAAGGATCATGCAGAATCTGGATAATGCCTGAGCAAGAAGATGTGAGCTTCTTGACCAAGATCTCATCAAGCTGCGTGAGGAACTCACAAGCGACTCGGACGCCCAGTTCAAAGATATTGCCAATGTTCACGGAGACTTTGGGAATCGTCTAAGCATGCTTGAAGTCAAAGTAGACAAGCTTGCCGGAGAATGGCCTAAAGAAAAGAATGCGCAAGGGAAGCAGGAAGAAATATAAGCCCCACTTATTTCTTCACTCAGTCATTGTTGTGGTTTTTTCAAGTAGTATAAGGTTCCCCCTCTAGTAGTGGAAACTAGGATTTGCCTGGAAAAGCTGACCTTCGAACAACAACTCATAGTCTTAGTAAAATCCTAAGTTGTAAAGCACCCAACAACTGGTTTGTCGATCCTTAATATAAAAATTATATCCGTTACTGTAAAAAAAAACATTTGCTTTCAATTTATTTGTATTTAGTTTAATCTGTGGACTAGTATTGAGATTGAGCTCTATCCCAAGAGTCGGGCCAAGGTTTTCAATCTTGAGCCCTGTGGAATCCAACCCGAGCTCAAAAGAAAACCCCAACTCCGAGTCCAAAAGACTTAGCCATTACTTAGGAGTTTGTGCTCATACTTGGAGTCATTTGTAGTTTTCATGCTCAACATCCCTTTGACAGTCAATCCAAGATACCACCCTGCACAAACAATGTTTGTGCCTCATAATAATTAAGAGAGACTTGGTTGATAGATTAAATATTTAGGTGTATTTACCTACAAAATCATCTCTATATAAAAACACTCACAATAAGATGCTCCAAAATCAATTATAATCCACTCATCAAAAGAAGAAGTAAAAGTTGCATTGAAGGAGAAACCATAAGCAGAAAGTGCATGCCCATGAGAAGAAGACTCCATATTGATGTTGTGCTTCTTCATCACTGCTTCTAAAGATGCCATCTTCTTAAAGCATTTGGACTCATCATGACCATCTTTCCCACAAAAGTTGCAATGTCTATAAGTCTTCTCATTTTTAGTTTTTTTCTCTTTTGTCACCATTAGGAGCTGAAGCTGGCTAAGAGGGTTTGGGACGCTTGTTTTTCTCGTTGTTGTGGTGAGGATGTTGCTTCTTGGGATTCTTGGATTTGTCTTTCTGTTGGACTACTAAGGCTTTGTTGGAGGTACCTGTAGTGTTAATCAATCCAATTTGAAGAAGCTTATGTTTCTCTCAAATCAGAGCATCACAAAAGGAATCAAGAGAGGTTTTTTTATAAGCAATCCCTAGAGCTTCTCCAATGGAATAAAAGGTAGATACAAAACCAAAATATGCACTACCAAGCTTATCAAGAATGACATATATGCATCGATCTTTTGGCATATCCATTTTGCATTCTATACATAAAAGTATAAGTGTTTTGAACTTAGATAAGTAATCTTCAATGAAAGGAAAATCATTTGGACTTAAAATCAATAATTGATTCTCCAACTAGTGGAATCGAATAATATTGTGTTTACCAAACACAGTTTCAAGATTTTCCCAAGCATCATCAGAGTCATTAATTCCTTGAAGGTGAAACCTTAAATCAAGAGAGATGGACGTTCTGATCGGTCCACCTACTTCGTCATTCTTAATTTCCCATTTTACTTTCTTTTCCCATGGTGATCCGATACAATCCTTTACTTCTTAATACATCCTCCATATGTGATTTCCATGAGAAGAAGTTGGTAATGGTAAGCAAAATATCACTGTGAGATATCAAATTAAAATATGTATAAAAATATGAAATTTATGGTTTGGATGAGAAGATCTCAAAAAAATAGGTTGTTTAAAAAAAACGACACTGAAAACGGACTTCGGATGTGAAAGTTATTCCCTTTTGAAAAATGACATAAACAATAACCAAAGAATTACATGACAAGTAGAAGTTGGTCTACATGATGATGCTCCTCCCAACTATACTTATAAACTCACTTTTAAATAAGTTACTTATGAAGTGACCCACTTTTATAGAATAAACGAGAATTATTTTTACAATGAAGTTACTTTGTAAATGAAAGTTGCAAACTTAAAATAAAATATTAATGTTATTTAATAGTGATTCACTTTTATAACTTAAGTGAAATGCACTTTACAATGAATGCATGAACTTTAAAAAAAAAAGTAACAAAAGAGAAACTTGAACTCAATACCTCTTACTAAGTAAAGTAACTTTTGACCAAGTGAGTTAGTGCAAAACATATTATATTTTTTAGAAGGAAGATTGGGGTTGTTGTTGTTGTTGAAGACAACCTTGGAGAGTGTACTAAAAAAAAACTATTTTCACACATGATCCGGATTTTATGAGCAGAACGAAATGAATACAAATTATTATCAAAAGATGCTTAACACAGAATAACAAATATAAAATAAAACTGGTTTCTATTCAATAAGTAAATAAACTGAAACTGTAAAATGCAGCGGAAAACAAGCTTGCTAGAATGGTGGCGGCTTATCTCTGAAAAGAGATGTGACAGTTGCGCTCATTCACAAGAAGATGATTACAATGAGGCTCTGAAGGTCTTTTTACAATAAACAAGAATTTCAAAAACCCTAGACATCCAAAAACCTAACCCTAGGAGATGAAACACCAAAAGTCATGTGGGCCCCGTTTGGGTAAGTTAGTACATCAACTTCTCAGGGTCGTAACTTTTGTATACGATCTTCGTTTTAGGCGCACGATAGTCCGTTGGAAAGGTATATCTGAGGACTACATAGATTTTCGTCAGACTCTAATTTTGTTTTAAATTTGATCGTGGCGAGCCCTAAAAATGTTTTTTAGGGCCTCAAAACGGCCCCGAAAGTCAGGGACCCAAAAACTAGGAAAAAACTGCCAAACTAGAAAACTACCAAAATGAGTTAGTTGGAATAGGTGGGAGGCCACCGACATCCATCTGGATCAATCCTCTCCCCTTAGGAAGCAATTTTCTCCATTGCGTTGAGTGCCCCCATCAGATGAAAAAATTTACGCTAAATTTGGCCCCGGGTGAGTCACTTGCCTTGGTGCAGGAGCTACCCTGCTTTGACAACTTGATAAAGTTGGATCCTTTGTTGGCGAGTGCCCTTGACCTATTTTTCCACAATCTGATCACTGGATTCCTATTGTATGTAGTCTAGGTTGAGCTCTGTTGGTGTCAGTTGTTCTGCTATATCTGAGGTGTCCAATAATGGTGGGAAATAAGGTCGAAGGAGATCCACATTGAACATTAGGTGTAGGCCAAGGAAAGGAGGAATGTTGAGCTCAAAAGCATTATCACCTAGAGCCTTGGGGATGGTGTACAACCCATAATGGAGTGGGTTAATATTTTGATGGGGTCCTACAAGGCATTATTTCTGCAAGTGCAACCTAACTTTGTCACCCACCTGAAGCTTATGTGGCACCCGATGTTGATCATGGCGCTACTTGTACTTGTCATTGGAATTTTGTAGGATATCCTGAACCTGTTGGAGGATGTGTTGGATCCACTCAATGAACCAGGTGGCTTTGTTAGCTTCAGTTGAGCAGGAGATGAGTCGGACGAGGTGACCACAAGGGGTAATGCAACATCTATGGGACCCAATGGTTGGAATCCCAACCCCACCTGAAAGGGGTTGTGACCGGTTGAGCTATGCAGGGCTCTGTTGTAGCTATGCTGAACATAGGGAAGAATCTCATTCCATGTCCAAGGTTGCTTGGAATTATACATGTGCAGTATATGCATGATCATTCGATTTATGACCTCGGTTTGGCCATCTGTCTGGGGGTGGAAGGTCGTGGATTTGGTGAGCTTGGTGTCCAGCATTGACCAGAGGCTCGACCAGAATGCACTGAGAAATCAACTGTCTCGATCTGAGACAAAGGTTTGTGGGATTCCAAAATGTACCTAGACACATTCAAAGAAGAGCTTGGAAGTGGCCTCTGTTGTGATGCTCTTCTTGCAGGCGACCAAAATCTCCATATTAGAAAAGTGATCAACAACCACAAAAACACAGTCATTTCCCCGCTTGGTGGACGGGAGGCCCGACATGTAGTCCATTGAGATGGATTCCCATGGCCTATGATAAGTAGACATAGGGGTGTACAGGGCCTGTTTCTTAGTGGTCGGTTTGGCAATAGTGCAGGTAATGCAGGACCTTATATACTTGTTGACCTCTTGTCAAAGTTTCGGCCAATAGAAATGTTTCTGCAACATTGCCACTGTCTTTTTGATGTCGAAGTGTCCTGCCACCCAACTGTAGTGGGATTCTCAGATCAGCTTTTCTTTCTCACTCGATGGAACGTAGATATGGCCCAGATGAAACAACAACCCGTCTTGAAGATGGAAATTAGCGACAACTACGTTTGCACCCAACATTTGGTAGGTGGTGGAAAAGTTCGGGTCTGTCTCATAGAAAAGTGTCACAACTGGTGGGTTGCTGAGGCAATCAACGACGCGGTTGATACTTCATGTTTTATACTTGATGTTGAGGTGGAATTGCTGCAAGTATGTGGACCACTTTTGATGGTGGTGATTCTACAATTTTCCTTGTGTCTGCATGAATTGCAGTGGCTTATGATTAGTGCATATGATTGTCTCCTTCCCAAGAATGTAATGTCTCCACTGGCGGAAATATTTCACAATGGAGTACATTTCTTTGTCATAAGTAGCATACTTATGGACAACATCTGACAATGTCTCACTATGATAGGCCACGGGGTGGCTATGTTGAGTGAGAATGACACCTAAAACATAGTCTGAAGCATCTATCTCGATCTCAAAGGGATGTTGCAGGTCCGGTAGTGAAAGTACTCGGGCTGATCAGAAGCGCTACTTCAAATAATCGAACTCTTTTTGTTGGGATCAGCCCCACACAAATTTTTCCTGAACACCACCCCTGGTTACTTGGCTGAGGGCCCATGCAATATGGGAGAATCCCAACACGAAACTGCAGTAGAAATTGGTAAGGCCCAAGAAGATCTGAAGCTTAGTGAGTGTGGTTGGGTTTGGCCAGTCACAGATGACTTGGATATTGGTTGGATCCACATGTACGCCATTTTGATCAACAATGTAGCCCAAGTAATGGACCCTGTCCATGTTGAAGGAGCATTTTTCCAAGTTGGCATATAGCTTGTGCTGCCGCAGGGTGTGTAAAACTTGTTGAATATGCTGCAAGTGTTCTACCCATCTTATTGTAAATGAGGATGTCATCCAGATACACCACTATAAAAGTATTGGTGAATGGTCGCAGGATATCATCCATCATCCTCATGAAAGTGGCTGAAGCATTTGTCAAACCAAAGGGCATGACCAACCATTCAAAAAGACCTTCCTTTAACTTGAAGATGATCTTCCATACATCTGTATTTTCTATCAGGACTTGGTGGTAGCCAGACTTCAGATCAATCTTACTGAAGTATTTGGCTCCCGTGAGTTGATCAAGGAGGTTTTCGATTTGGGGAATCAGGTATCGGTTTCTGAATGTGATTTTATTCAGGGCTCGGTAATCAATGCAAAGTTGTCAGGTTCCATTTTTCTTTTGTACTAGCACGATTGCGCTCCCGCAAGGTGATGAGCTGGGACGTATGTGCCCCTTGTGGAGCAGTTCTTGGATCTACCACTTGATCTCCTCATTCTCTAACAAAGAGTGGAGGTAGAATGACCCATTGGGTAGTGGTGCGTTGGGGGTCATATCGATGGTGTGCTTGACCTGACAGTGCAAAGGTACCCTGGTAGGTGAGGAGAAGATATCTGAGTATTCTTCCATAGCCTTATCCACTTGCTTCTGTTGTGTGGAGAGGTCAGTCGCGGAGACCCTGGATGTGGCTTCGATCTTTCGCTCATTCTAAGAGTGAATCACAAAGAAGACAAACTTCTCCATTTGAGAGATGACCTTCCTACATTGCTTGGTAGAGATCAAGGAAATAGCACTAGGTGGGATTGCCTTGGGTATCCTGTACAATTTCATGTTCAAAGTAATAATAACATTGTGAGGCATAGACTCATATACAACATGACATTTCCATAAATATGGTTGGCCCAAAATAACATTACAAACTTCAAGGGGGGGAAAATCACACAATACCTCGTCTTTGAAGGGCTTGATGTCGTATGACATGCGACATTGTTGGCTGATGCAGATGTCGCTTCCTTGGCAGAGCCATTCAATGGTGTAGGGATGCGGGTGCGGTGTTGTCGACAGTGCGAGTTGCTTGACAACCTCTATTGAGATGAGGTTCTTCTGGCTACCACTATCAACGATGAAGTGCAGTGGGTTACCCTTCACCCACATCTATGAATGAAAAAGGCATTCACCTTCCTTTGGCTCATCTGGTTCACCGAGATGGAGCTTGGTGATAGCAATGGTAGCATTGGTTTCTGTGTCAGTGATCCATCTCCCCCTTTCTGGTTCTGACTCAGATTCAGAACCCGCATCTGATTTAGAGGCTTTCACCTCATCCACCAGAGACTGCTTTGAGCGAAAATCAATAGTGTTATGCCAAGGGCTCTTATGGAAGTCACACCACTTCCCAGTATCTTTCTTTGTCTTTTTGGTGTACTTCTTTGTTTGCGGCTTGGACTGGTTGTCCTGAGGTCATCCGTATTTGCTCTGTCCTTTGTTCTGCGGGTTGGGGCCAACCTTTCTTGGCTTTTGCTGTGAGGGGTTTGTTGAGGGGTCCTAAATTTCTTTAACTCAATAGTAGGAACCAAACTTACCACCAAGAACCAATTAGAATCTGCAGCGTTTAATGGTGGAATGGTTCTCCAGATATTGCGATCCAGTCGATTAATTGATGGGATTTACGTAGTGATCGATAGGATGTATTCTTATGAAAACTCCTCCTTCAGTTCAAGCGTTCTCTTTTTGTATTTTCTTTTATAGGTGAGACCGATACAAGATAAAAGCCGATATAAACCAACTAGGTAACAAAGTGGGAAAGATTAACTACTGGAGAAGGTTGAGCTTGAGATAACCCTTTTACTCTAGCATGCAAACAATGATTCTCTACGATAGGCCTAGTACTAATACATTAACATGTTGGTGTTCCAATTATTCACTGAGATACGATTATCAGAAGAAAACATATATGCAATAAACGATGGCAAGAAAATTAGTTTCCATCAATCATCAAACTAATCATTAATCACATACTAACACAACGATTTACTCTTCATCATTAAAGACAAGAACTATAAAAATATTGAATCAGATAACTTATCAACATATTCAGAAGTTTTTACTCGTTACAACATCCATTCATGAGATAAAATAAGAAATAATTCTTCTTCAGATCCAATCATACACGCTTTTGATGAAAAACACAAACTTGTCTTTGGTCCTAAACATGACTTCTCAATTAAGGCAGCTCCAAAAGAGTTCTTTACAAATCCAAAAATGAGGGTCTTTGCAACAACCATCAACCTTTGCTAACAAGTCAATACTCTTATTTATAACATATTATTAACTAAAAATAACTACTAAAAGTGCAACTAAGTAAAACAAAAACTCACCACATGGCACTTTCATCTTTCAGTCTTTCTAAGAGTCATCACATGAGATCACTTGAGTGGATGACTCTTCTCGTACTCCGACCATTTGACGAAGAGATCCTCACATGTGTTAGCATACGAGAATCTATGTTGTTCCATTGGGGCCGAAAGAATATCTCTTATCTCTACTGTCTGTGCCCGATACTTGACTATTCTGGCACTTAACTGCTACAACATGGCTCAATCTTTGATCGGGTGTTCCATGAACTGCTACACTTGTCTTGGGGCCATCTCTGCCACCTTTTCTATCTCCGCAGCCCATGATGAGTCTTGTTGGGAATGTGATTTGAATATGTTGCGCAAGTCGACAAAGTCATCGGGCGTGCCGAATTCGGGGAGGCCAATGTCTCTGATTTCCTGGTTGATGTTGGTCCAACTCTTTTCACACTCGGCCCATTTCTCTTGGATTTCTCGATGAGGTTCTTGAGCCTTTTTTACCCAATATTTGACTGATTCTTTATGCAGTTGAGGTTTCTTTCCTTTAGCACCTGGATGCCGTGCTCTTCGATATCTCGACCTTGTTGAACTACGTTGATATAGTTGATCCTTTCCATGGCTTGTTGTGATTTCTCGTAGCACCTGTCCATATCCTTGCATGTTTCCAGTGCCATGAGGGTGTCTTCTTGAAGCTCGGATATCCTTGCAGTGAATAGGTGCCTTTCATTTGTAAATTTACTATAGGCCTCCTGGAATTCGTTTCTCAAGAACACCGCAGCCTGTGTGGTGTCCTGGCAATATTTCACCAAGTGGTGTAGATGTTCCAATTCCTTCAGTGCAGCGACCAACTCCTCTTCATCCCTTTTCTCTTTGTCCAGGGTGGCATCCATGATTTCCATCCCTACACCGATAAGTTCAGATGTTTTGGAATGCTTTGTGTTGATTAGTTTTTCCTCTGTGGTGATGAGGATGGATCGATATAGAGTAATCCTCCTCTTCTTGGTGGTTATTTGCATGATAGATTTCCTCTTCCGATCATAGGAGATGGCATGTATGTCAGCAACTTCATCCATGGGTTCGGGGATTTGTTGATCTCCCAAGGTAAGCATATTTCCTAGGCCTCCTATGGTGTATATATGTTCGAGAAAGGGTTCTTGAACCTCTTTTGTGTGTTCACAAGGGCCGACCTCTGGCTGTTTCTCATCGAGAGGTTGAGTACCGGTTGAAATTGAAACATCGAGGGTAGGCTCGATACCTAATTTATAATCGATTGTTGAGATGTCGATTTCCTATTGTGGAGCTTCTTCCTTTTGCTCGCCCAACCCTGGCTCATCCATCAAACTGTCCATTTGAGTTTCTAGTGCATTGAGTAGTTTAGTGTCTAAGACACTTTCAACCTCCTAGTCAATGTGTGGAGGGCTTGAAATTTGAGCATCGAGAGTTGGGGAAGATTCCTTCTCGAGCTCCTTTTCCTCTGTGATATGCAAATGAGTCACCAGGGACGCCTCTGAACTTTCCTCATCATCATAGATGTTTATCAATTCACGGAGGGGGTTTGGTGCACTTTCCCTCCCTGATGCTCTAACTATATTCAGCTGAGCCGAAACGCCCCTTGGTGATCCAGACTGTGGCGTTGTAACTCTAGGGTTATCTAACTCGACGATTTCATCAATTTGTATTAACTCAGGGCTGCTTGGACCTACCCGACTTTCGTTTGGGTTGTCAGTAGGGGACCTTGTCATTCCTATGAGGTCTGGGTCATCTTGCAGCTGATCAATTACTCGTTGTGCATGTTCTATCATGAGTAATCACCTTGCATGTGCATCATGTGTCATAGGAAATCCTCTATCCTGCACCGGAGCCACTAGGGGAACCTTTGTTGCTTCTGTCCCTTAGATTTCTTCCCTGGCTCTAAGGGCCTCTTCAGCCGATTTCTCTATGGTCGTTGTCTGTTCGTCCAGGCTCATGGCCCTGAACCTAGTCATTTTGGGTTCGACCATTCTTGCTACCACCTCGTCCTAGTCCCGTGCATTTTCTGTGAAGACTTCATCTTCAAATTTGTCGTGGGTGTATGACCAACAGGACAACATTTGTGAAGCATGTTGCAAGACCAATCCCTTTGGATCATGTTTGAGATATAGATCTGTCTGGAATCTGAACTCGAGCTAGCTCATCCCTTCTTGTTTGTCTTGAGTTGTATCTTTAACCAAGTAGAAACATACATGGAAACCATATGGAATGAACACTCACTTCTTGTCCTTGAACAATGTGGCATTGTATCCTTGCAAGATGGTTTGATAGCAGATTTATCCTACTACAAGCCGGTCCAGGACATGAGATGGTAAGATATGTGGCTCTCATGTGGCCTCGAACACCCTGATGTAGGTTTCACGCTCGTCTAAGTACTAGTGGCCTACTTTGGAAATCATTTTCTTGTCCACAATCGATAGTCTCGAGCATTCCTTCTTAAAAATAATGAAATAAATTTGCGCGATGAATTCATTGCATATGAGGGAGTAAGACCTTTTTTACCTGTTCTCCCATAGCACGGTGAAATAGACATGGACCAGGAGCTCTATGACATGCCAACTCAGATTCATGATGATGAAGATGTTTTTGGCGCACATGAAATCAAGCAAATATGAAGCCATGTATAAAATTGGTGTCTCTCCTTCCTTCGAGGTCTGAGCCTATTGTATACATATGCTCAGTTGTTTAGAAATTATTGCTCCCTAGTTGAAACCACTCTTGAAGATAGCCAATGTGTAATCCAAGGGCATCCATGCCTCTGAAAATATTGAGCAATCCTTCTCTCCATATAATCAACATATGAGAGCCATCAAATAGATGTATGGCTCCCTTAAATTGGTCCTCCGGTACCAGCCAGTGCTTCGGTTGGTGTACTTCTTGTCCTCCCTCCACCATGAGGCCATCACCCTGCTGGTGTCTTGGTGCTCGTAGAACTTTATGAAAAAATATGTGTTTAGCCTCTCCTCATGATCTCTAAGCTTGTAGCACTTCTGAACTTCCACCGGTAAGAACACTTTGACACACCCACCATTGTCATCGTTGATCAAACATTTATGTGTGTCTATGTGGTTGATGAGCCACTTCAAGAGTTCAATACAGGTAAAAACATGGGTTGTTCTCACCACCATATGAAGGTACAACCGTCATATGTTCGAGAACACTTCTTCATCGAGCACTCTCACGTCTAGATTACTGCGTGGGACATATTCTGGGTATTCCTCTCGATTGATCTTGTTAAAGAGTTCTCCCCAATGTGGGAGTTCCATCTTGGACCCCGTGTTGGCCTTTGTATCTCCAAATATTGGAGACTGGATAAAAACATTCTTTACTGTTGTTTTGATGACATGTCCTGGCCTTAGAGTGTATTCTAATTGTTTTGCGACCCCTAGAGAGGAGCCTTCACCTACCTCTGGTTCTTCCAGCTTCGGTTCCCTCGGTGATCATCTGGTGGTTGGATTTTTTGGCAGCATTGTTCCTACAACTAAAATATACTTTTAGAGACTATGTAAAGAACAAAACCAGAGATAAAACATATAATTTGAAGCCATGTAAAATTTACATACTTGGATACATACCTGTGAAGCTTGCTAAAACTTGGTTCTTTTGATACTCATCGGATCTCTGCATCCTTCGAATTACCCATCTCACTTCTTTGGATGCTTTGAATTTCCTTGCATGCAGAATGATTTCGTTTACAACAGCTCAGGAGAATTTAAACTAGGGAAGAACTTACCGTGTCGCATCAACCATTCAATTCAGGTGATGAGTGAAATTTAAACAA
The DNA here is from genome assembly GCA_032191745.1 of Picea mariana. Taxonomy (NCBI): domain Eukaryota; kingdom Viridiplantae; phylum Streptophyta; class Pinopsida; order Pinales; family Pinaceae; genus Picea; species Picea mariana. The sequence goes on along the minus strand of JASDQU010010302.1, from coordinate 72,364 downwards.
ATTTTTCGTCGAATCTCTACAAGTTAAATGCATCGTAGGTTGACGGTGGAGGCACAGGGGTGATGTGGTCTATCGGTGATTTTAAACGGCTATTTTGATTGGCGCATGAGGTAGAAACTAATGTGGGATTTGGTATTAATTATCCCCTTAAATGCTCAAAATCCGATCATATCTAACGCTAAAACATCCCATCATGTCGCTCTCTTAGTGGGTGGATCGGGGATCAAGGATGTGCTATGAACGTTTTCGTTGATGTCCTTCTGCAAAATATTCGACGCCGATTAATATCACCGTAAAATGCTATTGTGGCAAAGCTGACTCAGAGGTGTGACTCAGACCTAGGGAACCAAGAATGACTCGGGGAAAAACTAGACCGTATGGTTCTCCAATCTAGTGAGGACATGTGGCATTGAAGACCAATGACCTAATTCATGTGTATTAATCAGATTAGAGACTTTCCTTAAGTTATTCATTTTAAAACAAATCTTAGCTTGCCAATGCCGAAAAAGTATCCAGGGTCGGCGATCGATGATAAACCTATCAAGTGCTTTTCTTTGGATTAGCTTCCTCGAAAAAGTCCTGATGCCGAAGACGCATTGGGGATCGACAATCGAGGATATCTTTTAGTGTGGTAAGAATGTTCGTTGCGACCCTTTTAGGTTTTCCCTGATTCCGATAAGCACGTTAGGAATTGGCTTTTAGTGATATCTTTTCTTTCTTTGTTAACGTCTATTCCCCTCATCTTTTACCGATGCCGAAAGGGAATCGACTATCGATGATATGATTATGCAAGACTTTGATGCAAACAAAAACTTCCTTTTGCCGATGCCGATGGAGATCGGTGCTCGGTGAATGAGGTTTCCCGAGTGGTTCTTTTCCTTCTTTGAATTCCTTCTAATGCCGACCTTGAGTGTGTCGGGTGAAATGTTTTGGCTGTTGATTATTAATTCAGGTGTTAAGGCCTTTTAAGTCATGAGGTTTCATATGTTCAAAAAAACTTGAATAGCTAATGAGAGTCACGATAATAAACAAAGAAAAAACATTTCTCAAAGTGAAGTTGAATCAGATAGTGCAAAGATCAAGTGGTACCCAAAAAAGTAAAAGTTTGACATAGACTTTTTTAGGGTGTGTTGAGTGCTCAACAAATGGCGACTTACTGGGTGAAAGCAGAATCTTTGTTCCTACCTCGGGCTCGGCTGATGCAAAAGATGGTTAAGAAATTAACAAGTTTTTTTATCAGAGCCTCTTTTATCCTTGCATTTGAAAATCCATGGTTGGTGCATTTGGGCTTGCCTGTGGGGTTTTCAACCTTTATTCCTCCTTCATTTCCTGTAAACCTGACTCATGCCCCCTTTGACAAGAGTCTATTAAATCATTTACTGGCACTAGGCCTTTTAGTTACCCGTATTCACTTGCTATGGTGTTGCTCCACAGCCAACGAGTGTCCATAGCCTCGACGAAGTCACCCCAATGTCACAGGCCTTGCTTTGTTGTTATCGAATGTCCATAGCCCCGACGGAGTCACCCCGGCATCACAGACCTTGCTCCACTACTAGCAAATGTCCATAGCCCCAACGAAGTTATTTGCATACCCTATCCAACTATGTGCTCATTTGATATAGTTGATTTTATTTTGGCAGAGTGCCCTGAGCGAGTGGGAGAGGAGGACATATGTTATTTACAAAATGAGATGGTTAAGGTGAAATTTTGATAGCTCTGTCTCTAAGGTACATGTAGTCATTTCCAACTTATCATATTTCCCTTAAGGTTTTACCAAATGACCCGACAGACACTTCATCACTTTTTCTGAGGTTGTTCATCTGCACAGGTTAGGTAGAGGACCCCTTAAAACAAATGCAGGTCTCCTTGTGCTTCTTTTGTTGTATGTGAGCAATGAGTTAGGAACAAAGTTCATTATATCACATGAATTAAGGTCAACCACTGTATTTCTAAACATAATCTTCAAAAGTGTAGAAGTACAATAGAAAAAGACAACACAAAAAATGCATTCCGCAATCGACCTATCTAAAACAAACATCATGAAAAAACAAAAAATTAAAATTAATTTTATTTATTTATTTAATGGAAATATTGTTTTAGGGCTTGGCCATTCACTGAGAAGGCATGAAGTTCCCCCCTCAGATTTTGCAGCCGATACATGCCTACCCCAATCTTCTCGACCACCTGGAAAGGTCCGAGCCATAGATTCTGAAACTTAGAATGTTTTCCTTTTGACTCATTTGCTCTATCCCACTTTAGGACTAAGTATCCCACTTCAAAATTCTTCTCTTTAGCCTTATGCTTAACAAACCACCTTTTCACTATTTGTTGATGAGCTATGAACTTTGATTTTGTTTTCTCCCTTTCTTCTTCTAGCATGAGGAGAGTATCAATTCTTTGTTGTATGACTGATGAGGGTTGTCCTCTCGAAGCCTAAGAAAGTTGAAGAGATGGGAGATATAGCGCGTTCGGGAGAATGGATTCCTGTCTGTATATCACAAAGTATGGAGAATTACCTATAGCTTCCTTGGGTGTAACTCTATCGGCCCATAAAGCATTATAAAGTGAACTGTGCCAATTCCTTTGGTTTTCTGCAATTGTTTTCTTCAATATCCTCACTAGGTTCTTATTAGTTGATTCTGCCACTTCGTTCCCTTGTGGATAGTAGTTTACAGAGTATCTGATTATAATTCCTTTGTCTAGAGAAAACTTTGTTAATAAGGTGGAAGAAAAGTAATCTACATTATAAAAAACAAGGATGGAAGGCACACTGAACCTTGTGATTAGTTGTTGTTCTATGAATTGGATCACCACCTTCTCGTTTACATGAGTTAGAGGGATGGCCTCTGCCCATTTTGTGAAATAATCCGTGGCGGTTAGTATGTATCTATGTTGTTTTGAAGATCTCGGTGTAATCTCTCATATGATATCTAACCCCCATTGCTCGAATGGCCTAGAAACGACCACCGGTTGGAGTGGGACAATTGTTTTCTTCTCCCTCCCCACGCTTATTTGACAAGTTTTACAGTTTCTAGCGTATGTGTGAGCGTCTCTGAACAGAGTAGGCCAATAATAGCCAGCTCTCAGTATTTTATGAGCAGTGGTGTTTACCACAAAATGTCCACCTGCAGGGTCATCATGGAGCTCCTTCAGAACTTTGTTTGCATCCTCACGTTTGAGACATCTTAAAAGTACCCCATCATAATTAACATGGAAGAGCACCGAATTTATAAGGAAATATTGTGTGGATTTTAACCTGAGGGCTATCCTTTCCCTAGGGTTTAGGTTTTCTGGGCAAGTCCCATGATGCAGAAGATAAGTCATTTTCTCGTACCAAGACTCTTGCCCTGGGGAGACGTATGAAGCTTCACCACACCATAATTCCAGTTCATTCTCCCATCCAGGGTCTTCATTTACTTGGTCTTGGGCTTTAACTGCCAATTTGCATAACCCTTGTCCCTTAACCAGTTTAGTAGGTTTTATATCTAGATCAAATTCTTGGACTACCACCATCCAATTTCCTCTTCTTTCCCCCATCTCTTGTTGAATGAATAGGGATCAGACTGCAGGGTGAGGCACTATGACTTTGGTATGATTCTTAAGTATGTAAGATCTGAAGTGTTTCACTTCCTTGTATACCGCATAATATTCCTTGTCTATAGCAGGGTAATTTAGTTCAGCCCCTTGGAGATTAGTGCTCATGAATGATATCGAGGCCTCGTTGTTGTCATCATCCTTTTGAGTCAATACTGCAGCTAGTGATTGTTCAGAGGAAAAAGTGTAGAGAAAGAAATCTTTGCTAAAATTGGGACTTCAAAACACTGGGGCTTGAGATATTGAAGTCTTAATATTACTGAAGGAATTTTTTTGTTCATCATCCCACTTAAACTCAACATCTTTACAGATCATTTTTTGTAAGGGTTTGATAGTTTCAGCAAAATCAGGAGTGAATTTCCTCACAAAATTGATTTTCTCGAAGAAAGATTGCATAGCCTTTTTGTTGTGGGGTAAGGAAGATAAGCTATAGCCCTAATCCATTCTAGATCTATGTGAATGCCTGCTTGAGATATAATGTGGCCTAACAACTTACCTTTCTCGACACCAAAAATAGTTTTCTTAGGATTTAAGGATATATCGTATTTCCTACACCTTTCCAAAAGCTGGGTTAAATGTTGGATGTGATCTTATTTATTCTTTGAATACACAGTCAAGTCATCCAAATAGACTACTACACATTTGTTGATTATTCCTCGAAGCGCTACGCCCGTGGCGCTCTGGAAGATTTCCCCTGCATTGATTAACCCAAAGGGCATGCGTTTATAAGCGAAGGTTCCCCACTTGGTTCAGAAGGTGGTTTTCAAGAGGTCTTCTTTCGAAGCTAGAACCTAGTTATAACCCGAGAAACCATCCAGTAGCGAGAAAATCTCAGAGCCAGACACGGTCTACAAAATTTTCTCCATCGATGGAACTGGGAAGTTGTCATTTTCTGAATCTCTGTTGAGGTTTCTGAAATCTACGCATAGGTGGATCTCCCCAGATTTTTTTCCTCACGGGAACCAAATTTTCTACCCATGCAGAGTGTCTAACCTAGAAGATAATTTTGGCATCTAATAGTTTCTTTAACTTCTGACACATGAGAGGTTCCAAGGATGGGTGGTTCTTCCAGAGCTTCCGTTGAAAGGGTTTCACTTCAGGTTTTAATAGGATAATGTGTTGAATGATACAAGTATCATAAGTTTTCATATCTAGGTAGGACCATGCAAAAACATATTGATATTGCCTGAAAAGTTTGAGATAGGCCTTCCTTTCCTCTTTAGATATTGTCTTGCCGAGATTTATATTTTTGGGGTTTTTCGGGGTTCCTAGATTTATAGTTTTGTGCATGGGACAAGATCTCCCTGTCTTCGCATTCTTTGACCCTTTAAATCTTTCCCTTAGTTCAAAAAGGTTTTTTAAATTGGATATTCCCTTCAGTATTGTGTGAGACCTCAGTTTGTCAGTTGGTTGATTTGTTTGAAGATCAATTTCTGCTGATTGTTCCTAGAATACTTCATCGTCAATAGCCAAGTCTTTGAAATTATCTTGATTGGTCAAAAATTTTATGATCTGTTCATCTCCTTCAAAGAACTTCCAATTAGAAATATTGTTGGGCACTAATGGTTTGTAGAGTAGCTCCACAGTGAACCGGGAGGCTTCATAATCTTCTAGAGGTGATAGCCTTGAGGCAGCGGTGGCCAGAGAGTCAACAAGAACGTTCTTCGTTCTGGGGATCATTGTAATGTTGAAGGCTTCAAAATTATCTATTAGTATGTGCACTTCGTGCTGGTAATTCTTCAGGTGTGGAGAGTTGCAATGTATAGTGTTCCTTACTTGTCTAACATTGATTTTAGAATCTCCGAAAAACTTCAATTCTTTAACGTTTAATTCCATGGCTTTCTTTATCCCTTGTACTATGGATTCATACTCAACGATATTGTTTGTGAATTCAAACTCTAGTCTACAGGGCATGAAATGTCATTTACCTTTTGGATCCATGAGGATGCACCCTGCCCTTGACCCTTATTTTGATTTAGATCCATCAAAGTATAAGGTCCAAACTTGTGGGAAAAACCTATCAACTTATTCTTTCTTGTCACTTTCCTCCTCTCCTGTTGTTTGTTCCTTGATTTCTAACACAGGTTCTTGACAGAAGAGGGTTTTCTCTGCCACTGTCAGCAATTTCTCTTGAAAAATTGTTTCGTAGTTTTGAGTAAGAGGGACATCAGATGAGAGGGGAGAGAAATTCCCGAAATCGGAGTCACAGGAATAATTTCCTAGCACGGGGAAATCTACTGATGAGGGTTCATTACGGGTTTCTAGGTCGATGACAATATGTTTTAGATATCTTTCCCTATCGACCTTGATCATATTCGGGTGTCCTTTTAATGGAAACCAAAGGTGAGCCCAGTCTGTACTAAAGTATCCATTTAATTTCTCGGACCAATCTTGACTCAATTACAATCCATAAGCTTCTGGGATATCTACTACAATGATGCCAATTACTTGCACAAATTTAGGGTGTGTCGCTATTCTGATCATTACATCTTTAAGTTCTCCCATGACCTTCACCTAGGTTCTGTCTAGTTGTATCACATGTTTATCGCTTTTGAGAGGAACTGCATTTAATTTTTTGCAAATAGACAATGGCATAACATTGGAGGATGGTCTTGAGTCAACCAAAAAATTATGGAGGTTTCTGTTGAAGACTTCAAATGTCAAAAGGAATGGTGGACAAAAGGTTTTCTCTTCTTATCTTCAGAGCATGTGTTCATAGTTGGTTTAATTCCTAGATCTGTGGGAATTAGATTTCCTCCTTGTTCAGTGCTTGTTGTGGTATTTTCCACTGATTTCAATGCTTGTAACAGAAAGTCCTTTTGCTGAGGGATTATACACATGTCCATGACCGATATATTTTCCTTCAACTTCTTCAAGTCTTCTACTATGTTGTAGTATAGATTGGGAGATTCTCGTGTATGCATGTTTATAGGATTTCTTCAGGGAGAAAAAGGTGCTTTCGAGTGATCGAGAGCTGGTCTTCCTCCCAAAGTTTGAGCAGTAGTAAGATCGTTTGAGACAGGTTGACCCCTACTTCATGTTTGCATAGCCAAGACTTTTTTGGGTGGTTCTTGAACCTCAAATAAGTCATTGGAAGGCATAGGTAGGCCAAGGTTCCATATCAACATGGTTGTTTCTTCTGGTGGATCAACTTCTTCCTAATCRACAATATTCATAGATGAGCCGCTTGATTGTTCGGTTAAGGAAACTTCATCTAGAAACCGGTTGGCCATAAAATTCATGGCATGCACCCATTGAGGGAAGTCTCTTTTAGAGTGTTTCTATTGATGATAAGTATATAAAGAGTCAGATGATACATTTCCCAAATCRATATTTAAGTTGGCCGAGGGAGGTTCAATTGCTTTGAAAGGCGGATTTATTTTAAAAATGGGTTTATAGGGCATATGGCCTTGGTTTCCCTCCCTTACACTTCTCTTCATGTCTATGATTTCATTTAACAACTTCTTGACCATGCATTGTAGGTATTTTATGTCCCCACTTCCCTTTTCGGGACCTTGTTCTGTTTGTTTCCTTGGGGGTGTAGTCAACATGAGTCCTCTCTTGGGAAGAGGCTGAACTTCTTTCTTAACTAATGAGACCTGACCTTCTTTTCATCCTTTCATTTGGAACTCTATCATTTTGGCTTCTTCAAAATTCTTAGCTAAAGTTGGTTTGGAAACCCTTTTCACAAACATGGAAATAGAAACTGAGAGAGCATTAGCGTATACTTCAATTTGAAACTCATGAGTATGCTTAGCTTCAGTTCGAAATTTGTTTAACATAGTAGTAAATCTTTGATTGAAGTATTTAACGTCTCCTTTGAACTCATGGTGGCGGCGAACAACTCATCCATCAAAGCTCCTGTAGTGGTTTCTTCTGCAAATTTATCTAGAAAATCCTTTTGAAACTTCGTCCAACTAGTTATGGATCCTACAGGCAAGTTAAAATACCATGTGGAGGCCGAGTTCTCAAAAGTGTAGGGGAAAAGACTGCATACTACATCTTCATGTTGGAAATTCATCAGTATGATAGCTAGTATGAATTTTTTGATATGGTCTTCATGCAATCCTGAGGTTTCAGGATCAAATTTAAGGATTAACTTCTCTGGATGTCGGGGAACATTATGTATTCGTCCATTGGATGGAAAAATAATCTATGCCCAACCAAGGTTGATTATTCTAAGGTGGGTTTCCCCTTTCTTCATTATGGTCATTTTTATCTTCCATGTCTTCAGATATCGAAACTGAGCGTTCTAAGTTAAACCCTTCCTCTTTTGAAAAATCGTAGAGCTCAAAGAAATTGTCGGCTGGCGTTTCAGGGATTAGATTAATAGGATGTTCTATTTCAGTGAGGGAGAAATCTATCAGGTCTTCTACTATGTGAAAAAAAACCTGGTCAGGGGACTCGACCACTGATCTGCTTATTTGTTTTCTTCTAGGAAGTAACAGAGCTAAGGGCAATGCACGATCTGTCGGGCGTAAGCTCTTGTGATTCTTCTGAATTGGTTCAATTCCCCTTAAGGACGAGGGTAAGGTATACCAGGGAATAGATGTTATTCCTCTTGTTGGGGTGAGTTACTCATTTCAGGAGTACTCAGTGTGTGGGTTGTCTTGGGAGTGACTAGCCTTGCATGTGGGATGTTTTGAATCTACAGGCTATGTGAAATATTTTGTAAAAGCTATTGCCATCCATTCACTCTATGACCCTCCTTCTAGCGCCAATTTTTTTGAGGGGTCCTAAATCCCTTTAACTCAACAGTAGGAACCAAACCAACCACCGTGTCCCAATTAGACTCTGTAGCATTTAATGGTGGAATGGTTCTCCAGATCTTGTGATTCGGTCGATTAATCGATGGGCTTTATGTAGTGATCAATAAGATGTCTTCTTATGAAAACTCCTCCTTTAGTTTGAACATTCTCTTTTTGTATTTTCTCTTATAGGTGGGACCGATACAAGATACAAACCGGTATAAACCAACTAGGTAACAAAGTGGGAAATATTAACTACTGGAGAAGGCTGAGCTTGGGATAACGTTTTCACTCTGGAATGAAAACAATGATTCTATACCACATGCCTAGTACTAATACATTAACCTGTTGGTGTTCCAATTATTGACTGAGATACGATTATCAGAATAAAACATACATGCAATAAACAATGGCAAGAAAATTAATTTCCTTAACTCTAATCATCAATCACATACTGACACAATGATTTACTCTTCATCATTAAAGACAAGAACTATACAAATATTGAATTAGATAACTTATTAACAAATTCATAAGTTCTTACTCGTTACAACATCCATTCATGAGATAAAATCAGAAATAATTCTTCTTCAGATCCAATCATACACGCTTTTGATGAAAAACACAAACTTGTCTCTGGTCCTAAACAAGACTTCTCAATTAAGGCAGCTCCGAAATAGTTCTTTACAAATCCAAAAATGAGGGTCTTTGCAACAACCATCGACCTTTGCTAACAGGTCTATCCTCTTATTTATAACATATTATTAACTAAAAATAACTACTAAAAGTGCAGCTAAGTAAAACAAAAACTCGCTACATGGTGCTTTCATCTCTCAGTTTTTCTAAGAGTCATCACATGATCTCACTTGAGTGGATGAATCTTCTTGTACTTTGACCATTTGATGAAGATATCCTCACATGTGTTAGCATACGAGAATCTATGTTGTTCCATTGGGGTCGAAAGAATCTCTCTTATCTCTATTGCCCGTGCCCGATATTTGACTATTCTGGCACTTAACTGCTGCAACATGGTTCGATATTTGATCAAGTGTTCCATGAACGACTGCACTTGTCCTGGTGCCATGTCTGCCACCTTTGTTATCTCCAAAACTCATGATGAGTCTTGTTCGACATGTGCTTTGACTATGTCATGCAAGTCGACAAAGTCATCGGGTGTACCGAATTCGGGGAGGCCTATGTCTCTCATTCCCTGGTTGATCTTGGTCCAACTCTTTTCGCACTCAACCCATTTCTCTTGGATTTCCTGATGAGGTTCTTGAGCCATTTTTTCCCAATATTCGACCGATTTATTTATGCAGTCGATGTTTCTTTCCTTTAGCACCTGGATGTCATGCTCTTCGACATCTCAGCCTTGTTGAACCACGCTGATATAGTCGATCCTTTCCATGGCTTGGTGTGATTTCTCATACCACCTGTCCATATCCTTGCATGTTGCAAACACCATGAGGGTGTCTTCTTGAAGCTCAACTATCCTTGCAGTGAATAGGTTTCGTTCATCTGTAAATTTACTGTAGGCCTCCTGGAATTCGCTTCTAAGGAACACCGCGGCCTATGTGGTGTCCCGATAATATTTCGCCAAGTGGCATAGATGTTCCAATTCCTTCAGTGTAGTGACCAAATCCTCTTCATCCCTTTTCTCTCTGTCCAGTGTGGCATCTATGATTTCCATCCCTACGTCGATAAGTTCGAATTTTTTTGGCATGCTCTGTGTTGATCAGTTTTTCCTCTGTGGTGATGAGGATGCAGAGATCTAGAGTAATACTCCTCTTCTTGGTGGTTCTTTGCATGATATCTTTCCTTTTCCAGTCATAGGATATGACATGTATGTCAACAACTTCATCCAAGGGTTCAGGGATTTGCTAATATCCCCAAGTAAACATATTTCCTAGGCCTCCAACGGTGTATATCTATTCAAGAAAGGGTTCTTGAACCTCTTTCGTGTGTTCATAAGGCTCGACCTCTGGTTGTTGCTCATCGGGAGGTTGAGTACCGATTGAAATTGAAGAATCGGGGGTGGGCTCGATACTTACTTGATAATCGACTGTTGAGATGCCAATTTCCTGTTGTGGTGCTTCTTCCTTTTGCTCACCCAACCCTGGCTCGTCCATTGGAATGTTCATTTGCATTTTTGGTACATCAAGTAGTTCAATGTCTAAGAGACTTACGACCTCCTGGTCATTATGTGGAGGGCCCGGAATTTGAGCGTCAGGATTTGGGGAAGATGCCTTCTCGGGCTCCTTTTCCTCTGTGATCTACACAAGAGTCTTCAGGGACACCTCCAAACTTTCCTCATCATCATAGATGTTTATCAATTCATGGAGGGGGTTTGTAGCACTTGCTCTTCCTAATGATCTAACTATCTCTAGCTAAGCTGAAACTCCCCTTGGTCATCCGGCCTATGGAATTGTAACTTCAGGGTTATCTAACCCAACGATTTCATCAATTTGTATTAGCTCAGGGCCGCTTGGACCTACCTGGATTTCGTCTGGGTTGTCGACAAGGAACTTTGTCATTCCTATGAGGTCCAAATCATCTTGGAGCTAATAAATTACTCGTTGATCCTGTTCTATCATGATCAATTCCATTGCTTGTGCATCGTGTGTCATAGGAAATCCTCTATCCTGCACCAGAGCCACCAGGGGAACCTTTGATGCTTCTTCCGCTCTGATTTCTTCCCTGGCTCTGAGGGCCTCTTGAGTCAATTTCTCTATGGTTGTCGCCTATTTTTCCAGGTTCATGGCCTTGAACCTGGTCATTTTGGGGTCAACCATCCTTGCTACCACCTCGTCCTAGTCCTAGGCATTTTTCGTGAAGACTTCATCATGGACGTATGACCAACAAGACGACACTTATGAAGTGTGTTGCAAGACCAAGCCCTTTGGATCATGTTTGCGGAATCAACCTGTTTGGAATATGAACTCGAGCTGGCTCAACCCTTATTGTTTGGCTTGAGATGTATCTTTAACCAAGTAGAAAACTACATGGAAACCATAGGGAATGAATGCCCGCTTATTGTCCTTGACCAGGGTGGTGTTGTATCCTTGCAAGATGGTTTGATAGCAGATTTATTCTACTACAAGACGATCTAGGATATGATCTGGTAAAATATGTGGTTCTCATGTGGCCCCAAACACCCTGATGTAGGTCTCACGCTCGTTTAAGTACTAGTGGCCTACTTTGGAAATCATTTTCTTGGTTGCAGTCGATAGTCTCGGGCATTCCTTCTTAAAAAGAATGAAATAAATTCGTACGATGAATTCACTGTAGATGAGGGAGTAAGACCTTTTGTACATGTTCTACCATAACACATTGAAATAGACGTGGACTAGGAGATCTGTGACATGTCAACTCATATTCATGCCAACGAAGATGTTTCTGGCGCACATGACATCAAGAAATTATGAAGCCATGTAGAAAACTTGTGTCTCTCCTTCCTTTGGTGTCTGAGCTCGTTGTATACAAATTCTCATATGTTTAGAAATTATCACTCCCCAGTTGAAACCGATCATGGAGATTGCCACTGTGTAGGCCAAGGGAATCCATGCTGCTGAAAATCTGGAGCAATCCTTCTCTCCATATAATCGACAGATGAGATCCGTCAAATAGATGTATGGATCCCTTAAATTGGTTGTCCCGTACCAACCAATTCTCCTTTTGGTTTACTTCTTTTCCTCCCTCCACCATGAGGCCATCACCCGGCTGGCATCGTGGTGCTCGTAGAACTTCACGACAAAATCCATGTTTAGTCGCTCCTCAGGATCTCCAAGCTTGTATTACTTATGAACTTCCACTGGTAAGAACACTCCGACACACCTACCATTGTCATCATTGATCAAAAAATTATGTGTGTTTGTGTGGTCGATGAGCCACTTCAGGATTTCAATACAGGGAAAAACAAGGGTTTTTCTCGCCACCATATGCAGGTACGATCGTTATATGTTCGGGAACACTTCGTCGTCGAGCACTCTCAACTTTGGATCACTGTGTGGGGCATATTATGGTTATTCATTGTAGTTGATCTTGTTAAATATTTCTCCCCAACGTGGGAGTGCCATCTTGGACCCCGTGTTGGCCTTTGTATCTCCAAAGACCAGAGGTTGGATAAAAACCTTCTTCGTTGTTTTTTTGATGACATGTTCCAGCCTCAGAGTGTATTATAATTGTTCTGCGGACCCAAGAGAGGAGCCTTCGCCTACCTCTGGTTCTTTCAACTTCGATGCCCTTGACGATCGTCTAGTGGTTTGATTTCTTGGTGGAATTGTTCCTGCAACTAAAATATACTTTCAGAGACTGTGTAAAGAACAAAACCGGATGGAAAACATATAATTTGCAGCGATGTAAAATTTACATACTTGGACACATACTTGTGAAGCTTGCTAAAACCTGGTTATTTTTATACTCACTGGATCTCTGCAGCCTTCGAATTATTCGTCTTGCTTCTTCGTATGCTCTGAATTTCCTTGCGCACAGAATGATTTTGTTTACAATGCCTCAAGAGAATTTAAACCAGGGAAGAACTTACCATGTCACATCAGCCATTCAATTCGGGTGATGAGAGAAATTTAAAGAAATCTGTCGCCAAATCTCTACAGCTTAACTTCATTGTAGGTTGATGGTGGAGGCGCGGGGGTGATGTGGTCTATCAATGATTTTAAATGGTTGTTTTGATTGCGGCATGAGGTAGCAAATAATGTGGGATTTTGTATTAATTATCCCCTTAAATGCCCAAAATCTGATCGTATCTAATGCTAAAACGTCCCATCGTGTCACTCTCTCAGTGGGTGGATCAGGGATTGAGGATGTTCTATGAACGTTTTCGTTGATTCCCTTCTACAAAAGATTTGACGTTGATCAATCTCACCGTACAATGCTGCCGTGGAAAATATGACTCGAAGGTGTCACTCAGACCTAAGGAACCAAGAATGACTTAGGGAAAAACTAGACCGTATGGTTCTCCAATCTGGAAAGGACACATGGCATTGAATATCAGTGACCTAATTCATGTTTATTAATTGGATTCAGGAATTTCCTTAAGTTATTCGTTCTAAAACAAACCTTAGCTTGACGATGTCAAAAAATTATCCAGGGTCGACGATCGACGATAAACCTATCAAGTGCTTTTCTTTGGATTAGCTTCCTCGAAAAGTCTCGATGCCAAAAATGCATCAGGTATCAGCGATCGAGGACATATTTTAGCGCAGTCAGAGTGTTCGTTGCGATCCTTTTCGGTTTTCCCTGATTTCGATAAGAGCGTTGGGTATCATCTATTGAGGATATCTTTTCTTTCTTTGTTAATGTCTATTCCCCTCGTCTTTTACCGATGCCGAAGGGAATCAACTATCGATGATATCCTTATGAAATAATTTGACACAAACAAAAACTTCCTTTTGCCGATGTCGATGGAGATTGGTGCTCAGTAACTAAGGTTTCCCGAGTGGTTCTTTTCCTTCCGATGTCGAATCTGAGTGTGTCAAGTGAAATGTTTTATCTATTGATTCTTTATTCAGGTGTTAAGGCCTTTTAAGTCACAGGGTTTCATAAGTTCAAACAAACCTGAATATCCAATGAGAGTCATGATAATAAACAGAGACAAAACATTTCTCAAAATGAAGTCGAATCAGATAGTGCAAAGATCAAGTGGTACCCCAAAAATTAAAAAATTGACATAGGAATTTTTAGGGTGTGTTGTGTGCTCAACAAGGTTCCCAGGCCCAAATTGTTGGTCTTTTGTTTTAGCTTTTTCTTGATTTTGATGGCATATYGGTAGGCCGCGCCCAAGGATGAGATGTCTAAAAACTCCATTTCATCCTAGATGTATATATGTAGACCACCACGATATTTGAGCACCACATGTCGCTCAGAATCTTTGATACCCATCTTGGTGTGCAAGGTATGGAAGATATTTGTGAACTCGGGCAYTGCTTGGTCTCTTTCCTGCCGTAGTGTGGTCCATTTTGTGTACAGGTCGTCATAACTTCCAATAAGGTAGTATTTTTCCTTAATAGCATCCCTCAAGGACTCCCAGGTGATTGCGACTRTAAATAATGAGGGTTCCTTTGTTTCCTTTTGCTCACAGAAAGTTTTCCACCAATCTTTGACATGGGSAATGGCTTTAAGGAGCGCAAAAATAATATTTTCTCTATTCAAGAAGTTATGGACAGGGAAATACCCTTCTAGTAGATTCAACCATTTTTCTACAACATTTGTGTCTATCTGACCTTCAAATATAGGAATATCAAAGTTGATTTGTACCTTGAAGGGGGTGACACCTCCATTTGAGGAGGATGCGTCACCTGTTGGTAGCTACCGAAGGATTTGCGAAAAACTATCCATCATCTCGTTCTTCTATTGTGTGAGGGCTTCCTTGAGAAACATTTTGAAGGGATCTCATGTCCTGTCGTCTTTCGTTTCTCCCACCATGAGAGGTCGCTTAGGTGTGAGAGAGATTTTTTCCTCAAGAGAAACAAGCTTGAGACCCAATTCTTTGTACCTTGACCTTGTTGGGGACATGCATTAAGAACGACAAGGAGCAAACCGTTTTGATACCACTGATCCAGATTTTATGAGAAGAATGAAATGAATACAAATTATTATCAAAATATGATTAACACAAAATAATAGATATACAGTAAAATTGGTTTCTATTCAATAAGGAAATAAGTTGAAACTGTAAAATGCAGCGGAAAACAAGCTTGCTAGAATGGTGGCAGCTAATCTCTGAGAAGAGATGTGACGTTTGTGCTCACTCGCAAGAAGATGATTAAAATGAGGCTCTGAAGGCATTTTTACAATAAACATGAATGTCAAAAACCCTAGACATCCAAAAACCTAACCCTAGGATAAAAAAGCGTCAAAAGTCATGTGGGCCCTGTTTGGGTAAGTTAGTACATCAACTTCACGGGGTCGTAACTTTTGTATAGGATCTCCATTTTAGGCACACGAAAGCCTGTTGGAAAGGCCTTTTCCAAGGAATACACATGTTGTGATCAGAATTCGTCTTAGTTATTAAGCTAATTGCGGCGAACCCTAAAAACATTGTTTAGGGCCTCAAAATGACCCCGTAAGTCAGGGACCCGAAAACTAGGAAAAAATTGCCAAACTGGAAAACTGCCAAAATGAGCCAGTTGGAATAGGTTGGAGGCCACTGACATCCATATGGATCAACACAAGAATTTTGTTTTTCCTCTCGACAAAAACAAGGGTTAAATCTCGGTTAGCTTACCCGTAAAATGCAAGTTTTCCCTCTATTTCTGATTTATCGAGATCACACAAGGTGCATGGAAAATAACATACATAGACAGGAAAACCATTTTTGATTTGTTTCTAATTTACCGAGATCACACAGGGTGAAGGGAAAATATAATATATAGATTGAAAAGAGTAGCAACCTGGAAATAAAAAGTAGAAAACCGAAATGGTCGCATCTTGGCCAAACGAAAACCTTTTCAAGTGAAATGAAAATCATACCTAACTGAAACAAGTGCTCCAGACACAATGGAACAATCCTCTTAGCCTGGAAATGTAAATAAATGGAAGAAACTAGAGATGAGGTAACGCGACTTCATGATCTCGATATACAATGAGAGAGGGTCTTCAAATGCACTTTGATACCATGTTCGACAACACATGTATTCCAATAGAGGACGAACACCTTCAATAATCACTCACACAATCAGATCAAATATCAACACACTGATGTTTTGATGTGGTAAAACACCTATGAGGAAACATTCACGGCCCCAACCAATGTGGCCACCTGGAGCAATTTATTAATGCAAAAGAAAAATATCGTAGAGAGACTTACAAGAGAGTTTCTCACAATCGATCATAAAAAAATGACCCTCCATACTCTTTAAATAGATATCATGGATCAATTGGGTGTCAAGCCACAAATCAATGTAGTCGTTAAGATTGAGGAGAATATGAACTGCCAGATCACTCTATGTCAGGAACATATCATGACTATCAGATTTCCTAACTACAAATGCATACTAAAGAAACACACTTTTACCTAATGACACATTAGACCAAGTTAATATTAACTAAATCCTAAGTGTCTAAATATCCTATCAAATGTGTTAGTGGAGAATTCTCAAGAATGGTCTCATTATCTTCTATCGACCATTTTCATTGCTACCTCTTGGACCTTTTTCCAATATTGACTCTGTTATGACCAACTGACTATACTAGGCACATATAACATCTATATGTTAGTCTTTCAAAAGAATGTTTTCCTTGAATTTATCGACTTCTTCAAAGAAATGTCCCATTAAAACCATTACATTGATTGCATCTGTATAATTTGAGGGGATCTTTTAAACTCTTGAATCAATGTGATTTTCAACCTAACACATCACATTAAATAGTAGGTCATTTTTTATGGATTATTTTATGGTGTAATGAGAACAAAGACATCACCTTCTCTAACCATATCAAAAACATGATCATAATCCTTTTCTATCATAGCATCTTCATTGTCCATCTCTACATTAATCTCATTTCCAAAAGGTTGTTGGAAAATTGGTTGTCATTGATGTCAACCCTTGGAGCATTCAAGATACACCAGAGTTGTGATCAATATTGATGGTAAGTTAGTTTTCATTGATGTCAACAAGAGTGGTTCATGTCAACACTTGTGATGATGGAAACAAGAGTGGTTGATGTTAACATGTGTGATTATGGAACCCAAATTTGATCAAGGAATAATGACATGAACATCAATGTAAATATAGGTATTACCTTCATAGATGGATCGTACTTGTCATGTTGTTTCCAGTGATAGGTGGTATGCCACATGGTTCCTCATAGTTAGGGAGATATGCCCTCATGAAGTTGGAAGCCCTGAATAATGGTTAAGAAGCCCCTAGTTGGTTACAAGTCAATTAATGAAAGGGTAAAGTGGTTGCAACAAGAAAGTCAAGAATCCATAAAGTTAAGGAAATAAGTTTCTAAGAAAAAGTGTAAATACACCTCAAGGAGTCTCTCATAAGGACACACACATTCATTGAATATCTATCTTATGAGAATATTTTGGTCTATTGGTGAATTTGAGGTTGAGTATGAGGCAACAAATAAAGTGAGAAGGAAGAGCGAAGGTTTCAGAGCTGCAAAGAGTTAGGGTTTTTCTGTAACCCTAACTAAGCAGGCCCTCATGTGTCAGCTTGATAGTGTCACGCGAGGCATCCCTGTGGGTTGTCTAGGGCTCATCACGCAAGGCCCTGCTAGAAAATAGTCTTAGTCCTGTGAGGACAAGATAGAAGAGGAAAATATGCTAGTGCCAGGTTGCTGAGAATTGAGGTAAAGATACAGTTCTGTGTATCAGGATCAGAGGCACCAGGTCAGTTACATATGTAAAGGTATGTTACTTTGTGTGTTATGAGGTTGCATCTTGGTGATATTGTGGAACATGCTTGAGGTGTGTCTTTGTGAGTTTTGGTATATTCCTTGAGGCACATCTTGGATGTATGGTACATGTTGGTTGAGGTATATTTGTTGAGGTACATTACTGGTGCATATCTTGGATATATTGACACATGCTTGAGGCACATGGTTTGAGATACGTCTTGATTGCATGTTGATGATGTTATGGCCATGAATTTGGTATATTGTTGAGGCATTGCTATATGTTTGAGGCACATCTTTGGTGCATGGTGTGAGACATGTTCTTGGTACATGTTGAGGTACACATTGGGGATATTATGGTAGATTAATTAGTAGCACATCTTGGCTATGTTGGTATTTTGGTATCTTGGTTATTTTGGTGACACTTCATTGATGATATCGTATGGTACATGGTGTATGACATGATTGAGACATATCATGAGTGATATGGTATATGGTTGATGCATGAGATGGTACAAGTTGATGCATTGTTATTGTATGTGATATTGTACATGGTTGATGTACATGGTATGGTACATGTTGATGCACAATTGATACAAGTTGATGTACATGGTTTGGTGATGTCTATGATCTATGTGAGTAGATATGGTTTGTTGAGTGTCAATGAAACTGACAAGTTGGTTGATGTGATAGTGACAGTGACAGGTTGGTTGATGTGATAGTGACAGTGACAGTGACATCTTGGCTATATTAGTATCTTTTCTATTTTGGTAACACTTTGTTGATGATATCATATGGTACATGGTGTATGGAATGATTGAGACATATCGTGAGTGATATGGTATATGGATGATGCATGTGATGGTACAGGTTGATATACATGGTTGATGAGTGATGTACATGGTTTGGTGATGGTTGTTGTATCCATGTGAATGAATCCGGTTGATGATGGTATATCAGTGATAGTGACAATAATAGTGGCAGTGATGGTGATAGTGATAGTAACAGTGACAGTGACTGGGTCAGTGACAAGTTGGTTGATGTGAAAATTACAATGATAGTTTGGTTGATGTGACAGTGGTAGTCACAGGTTGATGTGACAGGTTGACAGTGGTAGTGATTGTGGTAGTGGCAGTTTGGTCTACACTTATATTTTAGGGTGACACGATGGGGCAAGGAAAGGGGATGGTAGCCTCCTTCTAGTTGGTGCTGGAGAACTTAAGGAGTTGGATCTTACTTCAGGTTGGATCCTTAGAATTAGGGGGTTGTAGCCTCCTTCTGGTTGGAGCCAGAGAGTTTAGGGAGTTGTAGCTTCCTTCGGGTTGGATCCTATTGTTGTAGGAAAATTCCCCTGTGAACAAGTGAATATCCTCTTGGATCCTATACCCCTATTACCAAGACAGAAAGATGATAACATTAGATACTAACATTCCATTAAATGTAGTTAAACTAGTCAAAGGGAAAATATGAAGAAAGTATGATGTACCTTTTTCTGAAGCTTGTCCTCACTTAGTCTAAGCTGAACTTGATCTTCAAGTTCCTTAATGAGATCTACAATCCAATAGAAAACAAAGAAAACACATGCTTCCTACTCTCCCAAGATTAATTTAAACTAAATTTATCAACAAAAGAGAAGTATATGCAACCATACACAAACTTGAAGGAAATAGGCCAAGCATATATTAATGAGAATGTTACAAGGCACTTACAATATGTAGATGCAGTTGCAACAACCTCTCCAAGTCCTCCTTATTCAACCCCTTGCTCGAAAGATCCACGATCAGAATGACAATACTTTTTGTTGATATTCTCCTCCTTTTCACCATGAGAATTCCTCCTTTTATAGGTTTTGAGAGGCTCAACCACCTTAGTTATCTTTGTAATACGTTGAGGATATGACTCCATCAGTTGTGGAATCTCCCTTAGATGCATCCTAAAGCTTGGATTCAAGCCAAACCAACTCGGATCATATCTAGATGTCCTTAGAGATAAGAGGGATTTCTTCCCATGATTCTCTCAACCAATCGACACTCCCTCAAAACTTGCAACAAAGCGCTGCAACACTCCCTGTTAGAGGGATAGGGAATGCTAGCACTCCCTGCATATGAGCAGGGGAGCACTGATCTTCCAAAATTTCATTAATATGACCATTTCTCAAGGAAAAACATTTTTCTTTGTTTTTTAAATGATGTGGTTTCCCCTTCCAACATGTCTTAGAGGATGTATCAAGTGTTTCCATGCTGTCATTCACAATATAACCTATGCAGAATGAAAATGATACATTTACGACACCTGTGACACTTGTGACAATGATAATGTGACATTATTGAAGTGAGGAATTTTGATGTGTAAAAGATTCCCCCCCAAAGTGAGAAGTCAGAAGACGGAAGCTGATGACTGAAGCACTTTGTAGATTTTCAAAGAAAGGGTATGGAGTCAGAGAACTTGGTAGAAGCTGAAAACAACCATCAAACAAATGTTATCATGTGTTTCAAAACCAAGGAAAGCATTCCTATGCTTGAGTAATAAAGAACTTAAGGTATGGCCGCCAATAAATACGCTACGAATCCATGATGATACTGACTAAGGGTATAGCCACCAAGGATACAATGTGGATCTATACCTCCATGACATGAACTGATCGTAGCCATGAGAAATACATAGTGGATCTATGAGATGATAAAACATAGTCACTGACCAATGCAATGTGGATCTATGTGACAGTATATCAACATGCTCAAAATATCTCCTTCACAGCCTTGGGAAAGAAGATAACAAAGTGAATGCTCAACCCAGGGTCTTCATCCCAATCCCAATGTGGTAAAAATCTAGCCATGTGAATAGATGTTTTGATGTCAAACATGGTAGAAACCACTTGATTACTGCTCATTGACATAAACTGTTAACAAGTGTGAGATGTCAATGATTCCCAAGATACTCTAGTACAATCCAATAAATGTGAATAAATGGGTTGAAGTCGAACATTCATGGAATCGTCTGATTATAGGTCAATGATGTAAACCTATTGTCTGAGACGAGGAGGCTTTCCATTGAGGCATGAAAGTCCCAAGGTACTAATTGGTTTCTAAGTCTAATTCTTGGATGATGTGTTGAAGTCGACAAGAAAAGACTTGTAGACAGAGGGCCTTGATGTATCCCCCATCATCGACACAAAACTGTCATAGAGATGTAAAATGGTGAATCAAATGAGTATGGACTAACACGGGTATTGAAAGATGGAAATTTGTGATGGTTGACTCTCAAGGCAGATACTTCCCTTGAAAACGGAGGCACAACATGACTTGGCAGCATAAACGTAATGTGGACGAAAACATAATACAACAGACACTATGACATTTGTCGGGTGATCGAAAGGAGTGGAAAGACTCATAGGATTGGTTCATTGCAGAGGTTTAGCAGATTATCCAAGTGTTCAAAATGTAGGTGGAAACAATGTGCCATGTTCAAGGGTGATTGCAAGAGTGACTTGTCACAATTCTAAAAGATAACTTGACTTACTTGCTTCAATTTTTCCCCCCATCCAAATAGAAAAGTACCTCTTTTTTTTTACAAGCTCGAGGAGGATAACACATGCTCAATATAATTCACCTTTGGTAAGTCCCTCTTCCTTTGTTTAACGAACTAGAAGAAGTAAGGGTTCGGTCCCATATGGGCCCTTCAATGTGTGATTTTAGCGAGTCCAGAGAAGGAAAACTCAATGGTTTTTCATGTTTAGAGAGTCTGAAAAAAACTTAAAGGCGACTCCAGGGTTGTACTTTTTCATAATTTTAGTCTCCAAAGTCCAAAAAAGAGATAAACTGCTACTCGAGAGATGCCCTTTCAAAACCTTTTAAATGAGTTTGAAAGGAAGCAAGATTACTCGACAACCTTTTCATATTTAGAGAGTCTGAAAAGAGCTTAAAGGAGACTCCAGGGGGTTCATTTTTCATGTAACCTTGACAAGTCTGAAAAAGTGATAAAAGTCTACTCG
>JASDQU010010302.1:3971-17266 GCA_032191745.1 Picea mariana | reverse complement strand
TGCAAATATAGACAATTCTGGGCCCAAAGCATTAGAGACTCCTCAAAAATATTAAAAAACCCCCAAAAAACTTTATATTAGTGAGCAATAGAAAAAATCAACCCTATCAAATAATAAAATAGGTTAATAATTTCATTTACCAATTTATTTTTACCAAATTCTCCTAGCTTTGTAATTTCCACCTTGGAGGGCAATTTTTGAGCTGTGAGTACGGGAGCTATGGTCGACCATTTTCGATTTTGTCTAGACTAGGTTGGTCACCTTGCCTTTCCAATCATTTTTTACGGTTTAATTTTTTGTTTTAGATTATATTTAGGGTGTTTTGGGCTCCTTAGGAATCCCTAGGCGCCGAGATGGATCCCTTTGAGGGAGTTTCGATCAAGATATCAACACCCTAGTGCACATGCCTAGGGAGCGCTAGCGTTCAAAGGACAGACTTAAGGGAGCATTGGCGCATAACCAATTTTTTTTTTTTTCGCATTTTGGGCTAAAAAGACACAATTTTTTTCCATAAAAGTTGACTAAAGATGTTTAATTGGTTATATTTGCAGATTACACGGATCATATAGCCATGATTGAGTGGAAGGAATGAGAACACAAGTTCGACGACATTTCTTCTTTACAAATCCCTCAAGAAAGGGCGACTTTGTGAAATTGTGGCCTACTCAAGTACTTTAAACTCCGAAATATAAGGAAAGAGGTACTATTACTTGAGTCCCTGATTGGTTTGCGGGATGATGACGAACATGCATTTCACATTGGGCCACACATGCTCTAGATTGAGCTTGATGATGTATACTTTTTTATGAGCCTCTCGAGGAGAGGGACTCCTATCCTTTTGTCTGGACATCGGGAAAATCCTCAACCAAGTGACGCATATGTTGTTGAGCACTGTATACTTGGATCATGATTGGTCAGTGGGCGAATCGTGATCAAATATGTGAGGGATTTGGCACCGAGATCAATTCTATTCGCCATCACCAAATTGGCAGGTAGTACCAGCACTCATCTAGCTTCGAAATCCTAGATGTCATATGCTCTACAATGTGTAGAGCCCAGGTTGTTTAACTATAGCGCAGGGTTCCCTCGAAATGTGAAGGAACAAATCTTGAATTGCAGGACAGATAGTTAGAAGCAGTTCAGATATGGATCTTTCCTAGTTTCATTCTTTTTGGAGCGAGTCCCCTAGATGCAACCACATGTTGTGTTGATAGCACGACCTGCGACTGAGCCATGGATGGAGGTATGGACCAGTTTATCCCTAATATTGGGGAAAAAGCCCTCGACATTTAGATTTAAAACTGATTTCTTTGCTTGGTGGATGAGACAATTGGTTGTCATCAAGGATTTTCCTTATGCTGGAGTAGATTTTGGGGGAAGTGCAGACTTGGTGTTCCTTGAGGGCATTCAGTGGGATGTGTCAGGTACAAAACTAAACCTTGTCATGTATTTTTTTTTTTATATTTTGTATTTTTTTTTGTGTACAATGAGGGATCTAAGGATGTTTTTGTTTCATCATGCAGAAAGAGTTTCATCACGTCCGACAGATATGCCGACACTGGGGTGTCATGGAGACGTGAAGGTAGCAGTGGGGCACAAGGTTGCAGTGGGAGGATTTTGGGAGGTTGAGAGGAACCTCTGAGGTTTGACCATGGGTGTCCCACCTCTCAGGAGGCAAGAAGTGCCTCTCCATTTACAAAGACATACAATTGGAGTTCCTGAGAGTCTGAACCACTTGCTTTGATGAGTGGCTCATGCAGTAGTGTGCTTCACTAAGCACAACGTAATACAGGAGGATGACTAGGATCCTCAACATATTTTGTAGTCTTTCATGATGATATCATGAGCATGAGGGCCAATAATTTTTTCCCTAATTATGTACCTTTTGATGATGTATTTTTAAAACAAACTTTTGCTATCACGCATCTGTATATATATCCAAGTTTTGTGGTTCCTATTGATGTTACAATTTATCTTATGTGATGATTTAGTGTACATGTGATTCATGTTTTTTAACAAATGTTTTATCTATGCACAAGATACCGATCCAATATGTAATTAGATAATGAATCTGACGTTGTGTTGAGTT
Source organism: Picea mariana (assembly GCA_032191745.1). Lineage (NCBI taxonomy): Eukaryota > Viridiplantae > Streptophyta > Pinopsida > Pinales > Pinaceae > Picea > Picea mariana. Next base: position 15,177 of record JASDQU010010302.1, on the reverse strand, counting down.
CTCTCGGTATATGTTTGTATTGTATAAATTCAAATGATCTTTCAAGACGACATACTCTTAAGGGTAGACGTAGTAAGACAGGGTTGCAACTGACGTAATATCGATTCAGTTGATAGACCACGAGTTGAGAGTCTAGGTTAATAATCATATGAGTTATACCTAGAGAGGAGGCTTCAGTTAAGAGTCCAATGACAACATGATATTCTACCATGTTATTGGTTACTGATCCTAGGCAAATTCCTCCCGAACTCACCAACTCATTAGAGTGGTAAATGACCCAAGCTGCAAAATCAATGTTCTCTATGTGTCGACTAGCGCCATCTGCAAACCTGAAAAATATGGGAAAGGGAGATGTCATCTGCGCACATAACCATGAGACAAAGTATAAGCAACTAAGACAAAAATTGTTCACGCAAGAGAAAAGACACACCAAATAAAAAAAAAATTAGTACAAAAGTGTACAAAGCACACATGCTAGATGTTTTATGCATAGTACTTCTTGAGGTAGAGCCCATTTCGGGGCTCACCGAGAGATATTCCATTGTAGTTGACTAACTCGTAGGAGCCTCTATGTAATACACATTTTATGATATAAATTTCATGCCACATAGGTTCTAACTTCCATGTCCCCAACTTATCATGAGCTTGGTCATAAACGAGGACTAAGTCTCCTTCTGCAAAAACACGAGGTTGAACAGATTTGTCATATTGACTCTTCATTCATTTTTGATGCGTCTCATTAATGAGAGAAACATCGCAACATGTTTCATCCAACTTTGTTAAATATAGGAATCGTTCCTCTTCAGCAAAGGTATGAGGTAGGAGTTCCATAGTGAGTTTCGATGAAGTGATATCACACTCGATTGGTAACACTGATTCTACGTTATATACCAACTGGAATGGAGTGAATCCAGTTGCATTTTTCATGGAAGTGCGGTAGGCCCAAAGTGCAGAAAAAAATTGCAGGTGCCAAGAGGTTTTATTTGTCCCCACCATGAGTTGGAGCATAGTCTTAAGGAATTTTTTGATAGCTTCAAATTGCCCGTTTGCTTGAGGATAGTAGGGGGATGAGTTTTCATGGAAAAAACCCAACTTGACGTGAAACTCACTCATCATCTGGTTCTGAAAATGTGAACCATGATTAGTGACAATGGCTTGTGGGACACCAAAGCGAGTGATGATGTGGTTAAAAACAAAGAGTGTTGCAGTGCGACCATTGTTAAAACATGTAGGCACAACCTCATCCCATTTAGTGAAATAATAAACAACAATGATGATATAATTGTGCCCCTCGATTGAGGTAGGCTTACATTGCATAAAATCAATGCCCCATTTGGAAAAAGAGTCGATGATGAAAATGGGATGCAATGGAGCAGGGTGGGTATGTGCCTTTTTTGAAAGACTTGACAGGGTGGGCATCATTTGACGGCCTTGATACAATATTTGAAAATGGAGGGCCAAAAATAACCGGCACGTAAGATTTTTTGGGCTGTAGCCATCCCAAAAAGATGACTTCCACAAGCTCCAAGGTGACAGGATGATAAGGTAGCGTTTAGAATGGTGGAGGATTTGACGACGTTCGTCATGGGAAATATCGGGCTGGAAACACTAGGTTTGGAGATAGAGAAGAATATATCCATACCAAGGGTTTGACATGCTAATGAGGAATAAAGATTCATCAGGAAGAGAATCATTGGGATCTGTATCTTCATCATAGGGAAGATCGCAGATGAGTTCTGTAAAAACCGATGATTTTTTAACTTTTGATTTGGAAAACTCAAGATCGAATTCTTGAAGAATAATGATCCATTTGGAATATTTTACCCCAAGGAATTGATGTGTAAGGATATGGTACACGGGGTTCGAGTCTACAATGATCATGGTAGTGTGTAAGAGGAAGTAGTGGAAAAATCTCTCGACGAAAAATGATGGCTGCCAGAGCCAACTTTTCAACGTGTGAATATCGGAGCTCGGGACCAGATAGACTCTTGCTCAGATAGTAGATAACATGATCCTCTTGAACTAACACCATAGCAATAATGGATGTAGAGGTAGCCAAATAAAGGATATAGTCTCGTGTATAATTAAAGGGTGCAAGAGAGGCGTGTGTGTTAATGCATGCTTAAGAGCATCAAAAGAGCGTTGAGCAGCGTCATCCCTAATGAAAGAGTGTCTTTCTACAACAATCTCATAAATCCTTTAGTGAGTTCAACGTAATTACAGATAAAACAATGAAGAAAGTTTGCTTTCCCTTACAAACTTTGTAGTTGGGTCAGATTGTTGGGAGGGGGTAAAGCGAAAATAGCTTCTACTTTTAAGGGATCCACCCTAATCTCATCTTTAGAGATGACGAATCGAAGGATTTGACCTGATTCGATAGTGAATATGCACTTATGAGGGTTCAAACATATATGGTAAAACCGACATCGAAGAAAAATGGCTTGTAAATGACAAATATGGTCCTGTCGAGTAGATGAATGAGCAGGTAAATCATTGAGGTAAGGTTACACAATTTGTTTGATATCATGGAAAGCATACAACATAACTCGATGGAAAGTAGCACCAGCATTTTTATGACCAAAAGGTAGCTTCCGATAAGTGAATGTCCCCCAAGGGAAGATGAAGGTTGTCTTATGTTGATTAGTCGGTAGAATATCGATTTGGTTATACCCTTAGAAACCATCCATGAAGGAAAATATAACGCTGCCAGTGCAATAATCGATGATTTGGTCGATAAAAGGTGTTGGTTAATTGTCTTTTGGACAAGACTTATTGAGATCCCTATAATCGACACAGACACAAATGGTTCCTTGTTTCTTGGCGACCAGAACGATGTTAGAAACCCATTATGTCAAGGGGACAAGATAAATAAAATGAGACTTCGACAATTTTTCAACTTTTGCCTTTATGGTCACGGTTTTCTTAGGATGAACCGGGCAAAGTTTTTGTCGTACAGGTTTAACACCTGGGTAATTTTTTATCTCATGCACAATGATAGATCGATCGATCCCTGGCATTTCTTCCTAACTCCAAGTGAAGACATCGCGAAATTATTTGAATAAAGCGTTATAAGATTCCACTTTCTCGGGAGAACAATTGGTTTTGAGATGAACATTTTCCACGATACCTTCTTTGATCGAGATGTCGATAGCGGTTGTAGAAGAGATGTTTCTTAAATTTCCCTCAGAAGTAGTTTCCTGGGTAAGTATGGGAGATTGGGGAGAATCGACAACACCATTAGGAAATATAGGGTGTATATCTTTCTCAATTTCATATAGACTAGGGAGAAAATATCAATAATGATGGTTATCATCCCAAGGTACCTCTTCGATACTAAGAATTTCCATAATGGATTTGTCTGATGGAAAAACCTGTAGGATGTAGCTGAAAGCACAGGATAGGGAATCCAATCAAGATGGAAACGAGTAAGTGTTGGATGCAACAAATGTTGGTCGTCCAATGAGGGAGAGGTGGATTGGATGACATTGTATGGAGACTCAGAAGGACTAAGTAGCATAACATCACCTAGTGTATCGAATTCCAAAGGACTAGGAACAACCCAAGGATCAGATGATTCGTAAGATTGATATGCCATAGTTGAGATCATATTGATCATGGAAATATGTTGCGAGGTGGGAGGAAGTGGTGTAGGGAAAGTACCCATAAAGGAAGAGTCTTTTAAAATACCTACATCAACACTTTCATAAGTGATCTTGGTATATCCCAAGAAAGGAATATTGTTGGTGGCGGGAGCGCAAGCGTCGGGAGTGCAGTAATCTAACTAATCGTTAGTGACAATTTTAGGGAATTGTACACATCAAAACATCGATGAAGTGACAACATTTATGGCATAAAACCAACTTCTTCCTAACAACTAGTTGTAATCAAGGGGAACATCGAATACCTCTACATCGACAGAGATAGTCTTGCATCCCAACTGAACAACTAAGGATTGCAAGAGTCAGTGAGGGAGAAAACCTTTCCCATCGAATGCTCGTAACATTATATGGGATTTATTAAGCACAGGTTATTTCAACCCTTTCCAACAAGCTAATGACATGACGCAATTTGAAGCTCCCTCATCCAATATGGTACGATGAATGTGTTGGTTATGAACAACAACATCGATCTGAAAAGAAAGCTGGTGAGAAATTCGTGACTTGAATTTGTTGAGGTTAAACGTGATATTATTCGACGACTCGGGATAAATCGCGCTGATGGAGGCCAAGAGTGTTCTACATTGACTTGGACAATGTTGTAGAACTTCAAGAGCAGCCACAACACACGGTGCTTGAGCCAAATCTTCAACAATGTTTTAGTTTTGGGTGACACGTGAACTAGGATTAAAAGTCGATTTTCGAATAGTGCTCTTGGGAGGGCGTAAAATAGAGTCAAAAGTGGGTTTATCAATATAAAGTGATCCAGATGGAGGAGTAATGGTGGTAGGAGATGGATCTGATGTAGTACTGTTAGTGACCTTCTCTTTATCATGTTTAGTCAACGTGTCATACGTTGTGGTGCGATTGGTTAAATCAATCCCATTAAACATCTAAATATGGGCACTCGACAAGGCTTCCTCGCTAGGAGGATGACTGGGATTACCCCCTATCGGAGGGGTAGGGGCTTGAGAAACCATRRAATATTGTTGAGGAAAATGTTGTGTCAACAAAGTGGGTTGGGAATTCCCTTTGAAAAKTTTTGCAACTTCGTTGCGATGAGGAAAATATCAGGTGTAATGATCATCATCACAAATGAGACACAAAAATTTCAGTTTTCGTTGTGGTTGTTTTTCAGGAGMAAGCGATTGAGTTTGTGTTTTTGAATTTTCATTATTATTATTATTATTATTGGGTTTATTTTTTGTTTTCTTCTTTCCCTCRGATTGTTGTGAAGAGGTAGACTAGACTACATTCACCTAAGAGATTTGAGTCGGGGGGGAGGTAGAGGAGAGTGAGGTCGAACCGATGATGGGCGTAGAAAGAAAGTGATCAGCTGAGCCGACCGAATGTGATTAAGATTGGGTTTTGACGACACTGATAATTCCATCTGCATGAGCTGTGGAAGATGGTTTGGATAGATCGGTGGACGTGCGAGGAGCATTTGGTAGCATCTCATACAATGTACCAGATTGGGAATAAACCAAATCTAGGTATTGAGCATGAGAAATGGCTTCTTCCTCAGTGACAACACCACCCATGGAGACGTCATGGGAAATTGGGGGTAAACGAGATTCAGTAAACCATTCTTCTAATAATTGGTCAGGGATGGTTGCTTTGATCAACGTTCGTCACTGTCTCCACTAATGAATGTGATCAGAGATATGGATGGATTTCGTTTGACAAAGTGAAGTCAAAAGTTTTGTACCAGTCTCGTAATACATGGGTAATTGAAAATGCGTGAGAAAATCCATACCTAGGGAGTTGAAATATTGAAAGGTACCACGTTGAAGTTCAATGTACCATTTGGTTGTTGAGCCCATGAGTGTGTGTTGGAAAAGACACAACCAGATAGAATCATCCATCAGTAAGTTTGAGGAACACCATAGATGAAATGTCATAACATGGTTGTTCGGGTCTTCGCCAGGTTTACCGTCAAATTTGAGGATGTCAGAAGGTAATTTATCAGGAATTACCGGCCAGAAAGGAAAATGTAGTATGGGATCATTTGTCAACCGAGATAAGTCTGGTAGATCTAGTGTGGCTAGGAATGATAGTTGTCGGTTAACCTGAGGGTGATATTGGTGCGGCATGGGGATACTAGTAGGGCCATAAACTAGTTGAGGTGGATAGCTGTATCCATTAGGCCCTTCCATATACGATTGTTGTTGGCTGGTATAGGTAGGAATTGATTGTTGTTGAGGAACGTTCACGAAAGGAGGGAAACTCAGTGTGTTCTGGGGAGGATAGGTCATTTGATTAGGATGTGGGGGATAAATATTTTTCCCTTGAGGGGGGTAAACAGTTTGTCCTTGAAGAGGGTATACAATTGACCCTTGGGGAGGATACGATTGTTGTCCTTGAGGACCCCAAGTGGGATTCGAGATGCCCAGATAGGCCTATCCAAAATATAATCTAGAAGGAATAAGATTTGGTATGCCTCCTTGTGGGTTAGGGTATGATGGTCCTCCTTGATAAGGTTGATGAAACATACCTCCTTGGGGTGCTCCCCGGGATTATGAAGGGTTTCTAGTAAAATAGGGTTGTCCCCTTGCCATAGCTTGAGTGAAAACTCAGGTTTGACCAATAAAAGGGGGTTTCCCCCTAGTGGGTATGTGCAAGGGTGGTTATCCCCCAGGAGGGACAGACACACTAGATGATGGTTTCCCCCCAGTCAATATTATTCCCGCAGTTGATTCTGTGTGTATGGTTGGGTTCTACATTCGGTGATGTATAGGTGTTCCAATAAGATTCTGTGGAACATAAGGAATTGTAGTTTGAAAAGGTGGTGTGGTGGGAGTAATGGTCAAAGTAGCTTGTGTATGACTAGGCATTATGACTCCGACGTTACTTTGGATTTGTATTGATGTAGCAACAAGATTGACTACTTGTTCGATKGGACAGTCAATAGTCTAACCAGACGGTCCTGCCTCGRCACCAAAATAGGTAAGAGGGTCAAGAGGTGGTCAATTAAAGTTGAAATGTTCATAAAGATCACGTCCCGATGGAGTTCTCCATATGGAACAAACATGTGTATGTTGTGGATTTACCATGCCAGCAGACTGGACAAYAGTCATGTACTCATCATTATAATCGTGTTGTGTGCTTTCTATTTGAGTCTCAGCATATGGCCTCAACGACAGTTGAGGACACTCTTCTTCTATGACATTATCGAATGAGTACAATTGAATAATGAGTGGCTCGATAGGAACTTATGACACATGCATAATATGAGGAATGAGATCCTCAACCGTAACCAAGGTGCTTTCAATATTTTCTAACAAAGGAGCAACAACACTCCGAGCATCTGATCGATTTTCTACCTCTTCACAGTAAAAATATTTAGGTGAATTAGGAGGTAAGGGTTCGTAGCCTTCTGGAGGAAACCCTTGCATCCTACATGATCTACGAAGACCTTTATCATCTACAATCTCAATCTTGAAAAATGATTAAGTAAATAAACAACACTCGCTAAAAATCTAGAATAACCAACAAGCAAACAAAACCTTCTCTAAATGACCATAGTAGTTGGTGATGAAATCCTACATCGTGTGATCAAATTGAGAAGGGGATAGGATATGAGTGGGTGGATCAGTTACGTTGGCGACCTGCTTAACGGACTTACGCCTTGGTGCAAGCTTCCACACAATAATTGTGGATTTACCCTCCAAGGAGCCCGAGTGAGTTTGACCAACGTTTGTTCCAGGTACAATGAATACTTTCCTTCACCATCACCTTGTGTGAGGACCCTGAATATTATGGCTACTAAGGACACCAACTCGCATTCATCCTCTAGGAAGGCACATTCAACAGTTGAGTTCGAACATATGGGCATGATAACAATTCTGAAAGCCTTCAAGAGAACTGAGGACAAGTGGACTGATAGAACTCCAGAGGACCCCAAATGGATTTAGAATTCATGAAGCACCAAGACCAAATGAAGATAGTCGAACCTCAAGAAGAACCCCCAAAATACGATATGACTACTACGAATGATTAAACCTCGGAGGGATAATCTTTGTTTCTCTCCTGAACACGACCTCGTGCGTAACCCCTATGTKAGAAGGGGATTCCAACTATGCCTATACAAAAATTGGATTTAATCTCCCTATCACAAGATGATAAGTTTTTCTTGAATGCTTTGGAGAGTTATACTCACAGCCTAATCCAAAGCGTTAATCCTCGTCTAATGTTGGTCGAAAAATCTAAAAAGAAAAAGTTTCTAGATCGATTTTTAATTAGCGTTAATTTTAGTGGTTGTTCTTTACACATAGGTGAATGAGAGTGAAACTAATGATGTTACGACTCAAATCCCAAAGAAGTAAAAGAATGATAAGCAAATGTTTATTTCGATGAAATTGTATTTACAGGAAGGAGAAGAGTTTTCTTTCTTTCACTACCAAACACAAGAATGCAAAAATTTCATGCAATTTGTTTTCAACAAGAATCAATTTCAGTACTAAATCATTAAGAAATTGTTTCTGATATCCAAAAACCAATCGTAAAAAGTATCCTTTCGTTTGATTATAAATGTGAATTGATTTGGTTTAATGCTTCTTATGCCAATAATAAAAAGGAATTCACTATTGCAACTTTAGTCAATGGGAAGCAAGAATCACACAAACAAAAGGCACTCTCACAACAGTCAATAAAACAAATCAAATTTTCCAAAAATAACACCAAAAACAACAAAACACACTTAAGAAATTTATGGAAATATATGAAGATCAGAGATCAATTAACAGTAAAGAGATCCTTGAGTTTCCTTGTAACAATATTCAATCAATCAGATGAATAAAAAGATATCAAAATTAACCCAAAATCTAAAAAAAAAGGTGATTTTGCAACAGGGAAATGCAATAAAATAAAATAAAAGATCAAAAGTAATAAAAGAAGCAAGTTGCAGGTCTGACAGAAGACATAAACTGACAAAACCAGTTTTGAGTTAAAAGAAAATACCCAAAAATTACACCTAGTACAAAGGTAGTCAACAATTTTTCAAAATGAAGAAAAATCGATGCTCTGGTTATATCAGCACCAGAGCGCTACAACGCTCCCTAAAGCACTATAAGGGAGTGTCGATCAGGAAATCAATGCTCTGGTTGTAACCGAAGAGGGCGCGGGTTTCTGAGAAAGAAAGGGATCAACCCAGAAAATGAAAAACTCGGGAAGTTTGATCAACAGTCTCTGTGAGACAACTTCAGTAATGACAAAAGATGTATAGAAGAGAAAAATAAAGAAAGCAGGATCTGAAGATGAGGAAAAACTAAGACAAAACCAAGGAAAGAAACCAAAACTGAAAGCTTTGGTCCTAATGGAGTCATCAATTTCTATTGTAGGAAAATTCCCCTGCGGACAGGTGAATATCCTCTTGGATCCTATACCCTTATTACCAAGACAGAAAGATGCTAACATTGGACACTAACATTCCTTTAAATGTAATTAAACTAGTCAAAGGGAAAAGAGGAAGAAAGTATGATGTACCTTTTTCTGAAGCTTGTCCTTGCTTAGTCCAGGTTGAACTTGATTTTCAAGTTCCTTAATGAGATCTACAATCCAATAGACAACAAATACAATGTGTTAGCGATATTTCTTGTTAGCGATATCATCTAGCACCATCGGTGAAAGCTCCACAGGAGGGCTTCATCGGAAATCGRGATATCGGAKATCCCAGGAGAGAGAGTTTTGTGCATTRCAGAATCGCAATACGCGATTTCYTGATCGTGATGAAGGTGGACCCCAAAAGAGTCGGCGAGGAGGACAGGTGGCATCCCACATCGGCTATCGAGATATCGAAGATCCTAGAAGCAAGGAGTTCATGCWTCTTGAACTCGCAAACCCCGTAGCCCTGAGGGGATAAGGTTGTGGTCACAGGTGTAGGTCATATGAGTGGGAGATGAGCCGGAAGGGCCAGTGTGTGAAGGAGCGCATCGGGAGTTCCGGGTACATGTGCACCTCGGCACCGCAAACCCTGAAACCCCGATGAGAGTTGTTGTTGTGGTCACATAGGGCCATAGTATAGCCAGGAGGGCTAACCCATACAAGAGCGCTCATCGGAGAATCGAGGATCGGGAGTTCAAAGGGTCAAGAAMTCTTGACAAAGGGGAACGCGAAACCCCGAAACCCGATACAGAGTCAGGGAAAAGTCACGGTGAAGTACATGAGACCGTGAGGAAAGAAGAAGAGACCTGTGGAYTAGGTTGGGTTTTCATCAGGGATTCCACTCGGGGATCTAAAGAGCCACTTCGGCTCTGAAGAAAATGGAAAAGAGCGATCCTGTGAGCAATTGGTTAGCCCCAAAGTCCCGATGGCCAACGATTCGGGCCCATGGTTCTGGCACCTGGTCATAAGAGAATAGGCCTGGAGAAGGGGCTGTATTGGGAAGCCAAAGGCGTCGAATTCAGATTCAAAGAGAGGAAGCACTACATTCTCCAGGCACCGATTCGATGTCAAATTCCAATAGCTGCCAGGAATGAATACAGAGAAGAGAGGGTGGTTGAGGCCTCTCCTCAGTCATTTATTGAAGAGTATGGAGGTCCCAACCAAAAATCTACCTGGGAGGGTCCCCTGTACCATTTCTCTTCAAGAAAGCCACGCCGAGTCTTCAATTCGCCAGAAGAACCTGCACACACCAAGTCAACATTCAAAGGGTTCAGCTACCTCTGGCGCGGGCCATGCCGAATTAGGGTAGCATATGAAAAAACAATGTAGGCCAGATTTGATTGAGGCGACACCATCCATTGAAAGTTATGAGATGCCTCTGCTGGGCGAAAGGAAGGGAAGAGTATATGTAGGCATTTTTCTCATTTTGTAAGCATCGATGGTTGAGCAGAGCTCCCGGTTGTAAAGTTTTAATGAAGCACTGATAACCTGGTTATGTATGGACTTTTGAGACTTCTCACCTTGTGAATGCCAGTTTCTTTCATGTCTTTGTTTACACTATGTTAGAGCATCTCGGAATTGAAGGATCCAGTTGAGATGTAGCTATTATAGGATGATGTTGTAATGGATCACTGTAATAGTTGCGCTGTCTCTAATCAGTTCTTGTGATTTTCCCATCACTGAGTGACTTGGAATTGGAGGATCCAGTCAAGTCCCCTTTCAGTTTCTTGAGACCTTGAACCAAGCGGATCTTGCATTCAGAGTCTTTCTTCTGCAAACTGCCGAAAGCCTGTTGCCCAAAGTTGTTTGTTCACCTTTCTTACTAAGTCTTCCACCGGTTCATCTTTTAATCAACCCACTGGCTGAAGTTAGGTCGAGACCTCCTTTGTTACTTACGTACCAGACCCAGTCCCTGAGTTAGAGTAATATCCCCTCAAGTCTTTATCTCCATTTGATCACCCCCTTATAAACAAATCGTGACATTAAACTGATGGGTGTCGGTCTCTGCTCCTGCAAGCAATCCAGGAGTGACTTCCAACGCTAACATTTCTGGCACCGTTGTCGGGGACGAAATTGAAGATTTTCCCTGGGTAGAACGACATTGAGCCTCTGGATCCGAAGGTGCATCAGATTATCGAAGCCTTTCAAGATTTCTAACATGCACCTAG
>JASDQU010010301.1:541202-558671 GCA_032191745.1 Picea mariana | reverse complement strand
AGAATTTATTATTAAAAGAGGTAAGATATGAAATCTCTATGCTCTGATAAAGGTAAGAATAGTTAAAATATTTAGATTTGAAAGTTTTGTGCTCTGTAGAAGTAAGATAAGTGGAAATTTTTTGTTTCTAGATTATGGAACTAGGTATGTTTAATAGAGTCTGTCCTAGTTTGAAAGCTAGGGAATTAATAAATGAAAGAAGGTTTGATACAAGTAGATCTGACAAGAATAGTGAAAGATTTATTATACCTATGCATAGAAAGAATGTTTGGACTAACAAATGGATGCAGGATCCTAGAAAGAATTTGTTGCAGGTTAGCTACCATGATACTACTGTGCAGTACATGAGAGGCTAGAGATCATTTAAAAGAGAGAGAGGATTGACCCTCTGTTATAGTTGTAGAATACCAGGACATATTTCTAAGGAATGCCCTGGAAGAAGACCTAGTTTTCTTTGTTGTAAGGCTATGGACCATGAAGTATTGGATTGCCCTAGAATGATCACTAGGCTTGAAAGAATGACTCTAAACCGGTAGAACCCTAAGGCATATCCAGAAACTAAGGCTATAGAAGAACTGTTGGCATAGGGGCAGACCCAGGGTTCATCTCCAAGAGTGCACCAAAAATCCCTAGCTACTGGCCCTTTCGGAAACACCTGCGAAGCAGATGCATTCTCACCCGAAGCAACTATGAGGGGGTTACAGGACAGAGATGTATACAACCAAGGGAAATATCAAGTGGATGTAACACAGGAACAACACAACATTCATATATCACTTATCAACTTGATCTACTCCATGCATCTATCAGATCTACCTTAGCAATGCAATAACAATATATGAAGGACAAATACAAAATACGAATCATACACAACACAAAATATACATGGTTCACCCTCTCTCTAGGGATACGTCCACAAAACTGTTCTATATTGTATTTATGTAAAGAATACAGTTCTTGTCTGCACTTTAAGCTAGCATATCTTCTCTTCCCCTATCTTTCTCTCCCCTCTTTGCGTACCCAGCTGCAGGGTTGATCTTCGCACCCAGCTAAAGATCTTACAATCCAAAAGGCTCTTGCAACCAACACTTCTCTCTCTCACAATACTCTTCTCTCGACTGACTCAATAGTAACAATAACAACACATCAACCCAAAATTACCAACCCAACCTAGGCCTTTTAGACCTCTATTTATACATTACAATCATTCACCGACATCCTTAGGCCGAAACCTAAGTGTCCAAAACCCTATATACCAAAACCCTATGTGTCTAAAACCCTAGGTCAACTTGACCCATGTTTTCAAGGCTTCTCCAACCTATCTTTCCTTCCTTCTCACATGGTGCTCCAAAGAATCTAATGGTTTTTTTTCCTCTTTTTGAGTCATCCACAATCCTTCTTCCTTACTTATCTGTCATCCATGATCTTATTGTCCAACGAATTTCTTTCTTGGGCTTCACTCCATCTTTTTTTCTCTTATGCTCACTTCGACCCAGTATCAATCATTGTGTCTTCCATGAAGTTCTCTTTTTACCTTTTCTTGCTTGTTCTTCGCTTCCTTCCATAACCAATGGCCAACAGGCCCCCAACACTCACCCGTGACTCATCTCGAGGCACTTTGATATGACTCTTCTGTCGTACTTTAACTTTGAACTGTGTAGTGCAGCCTTTGCTTTCTGCATTATGCCTCCTCTTCCACCTTGTATAGACTATCTTTTCTTTGTTTGGTACCCACTTTCAACTACACCTAGTACCTAGACCCTTTTATTCATGCTTCTACTGAGAGTTGTAAGGTAGCTGGTTGTCATAGTACGACTTCAACTGACTCCCATTCACTAGTCCTTCCTTCCATTATCCATTCAACGTCTTTAGTTGTGGAGCTCCTCCTTATGTAACATAGGAGATCTCGTATGGCCCCAACCAATGCATTCTGAACTTCCCAGGATGCTTGATGAACTTGTTGTCATAAACCATCACTAGATATCCTTATTTGAATGCCTTCTTCTTGATGTGCCTATCATGATAGGCCATATCTCTTTCCTTCTATACTTGTTTATGGAATCCTACAATGAATCTATCTTCCTCAAGTTCGATCAACTACACCAATGTCTCTTGAACAACTCCAGTATCATCCATACCCATAAAGGCATCAATTCTCAGGCTTGGTACCAAATACTCCATTGGAACAACAACTTCAAGACCATAGACCAACATAAAAGGGGTTTGTACTGTCAGCTTCTTGCATGTGGTTCTATATGCCCATAATATTGCTGGTACTCTTAAATCCCAATCATCCCTGTTTATGCAACATATATTGGTTAGTGTTGTTTCCAAAATCTTGTTGAATGCTTCAATTGTCCCATTTTCTTGAGGGTGGTACGATGTGCTCTTCTGATGGTGGACTGTAAATTCCTCAGTCAAGGCTTCAATTGTCTTATTGATGAAATGTGTTCCTTGATCGCTCATGAGGATATTTGGTCATCCAAACCTGGTTATGATGTCATCAAATATGAAGCACATGACTGTAGTTGCACTACAGTCTTTGACTGCTCTTGCTTCGGCCCATATGGTCAAGTACTCTGTCACAGTGATGATGTATGTTTCTCCTGTACGCTTCCCTGGTGGATTTATAGGTCCAACAAAGTCAATGGCCCATTTTACGAATGCTTGTAGGGTCAATTGTGGTGCCAATGGAATTTCATCTCTTCTGGATGGTTTCCCAATGCTCTGATATACATCGTAGGCTCTAGAATAGTCTTTAGCATGTCTGTGTAAGGTAGGCCGCCAAAGGCTAGCTCTAAGAACCTTCTGCGTAGTTGCTTTACCAACATATTGTCCTCCTGCAATGCCTTCATGATATTCTACGAGGATCAATGGGTGTTCTGCCTCCATAACACATCTTTGCAAGATCTCATCCGATCCCATTTTGTATAGATGTCTAGCTATTAGTGAGAAATCTGCAGCACACAGTAATGGTTGTTTCTTCTGTGGAATTGTATACTCACTAGGTTCCATTCCTGTTGAAAGGAACTGGACTATTTATGCGAACTGTTCATCGATCTTTCTAATGGCTAGTAGTTGTGCATCTGGCAGTGTATCTTCCAAATTAGTGGGCTCTTCTCCATGTTCCAACCTCGACAAGTGGTTAGGACTCATAACCATTTGTTGGCACATGGGAAGACCTAGGGTTCATCTCCAAGAGTGCACCAACAAGCCATAGCTACTGGCCCTTTTGGAAACACCTGTGAAGTAGATGCAGTCTCACCCGAAGAAGCTATGAGGGGATTGGAGGACAGAGATGTCAACAACCAAGGGGAATATCAAGTGGATCTAACACAGGAACAACACAAAATTCATATATCACTTATCATATTGATCCAATCCATGCATCTATCAAATCTACCTTAGAAATGCAATAACAGTATATGAAGGACAAATACAAAATACCAATCATACACAACACAAAATATATGTGCCTCACCCTCTCTCTAGGGCTACATCCACAGAACTTTGCTATATAATATTGATGTAAAGCATACAGTTCTTGTCTGTGCTCTGAGCTAGCATATATTTTCTTCTCCTATCTTTCTCTCCCTTCCCTGCGCACCCAGCTAGAGGGTTGATCTTCACACCTAGTTGGAGATCTTACAATCTAGAAGGCTCTTGTACCCAACACTTCTCTCTCTCACGATACTCTTCTCTCGACCAACTCAACAATAACAATAACAACACATCAACCCAAAAGTATCAACCCAACCTAGGCCCTTTAGACCTCTATTTATACATTACAATCATTCATCAACATCCTTAGGCCGAAACCTAAGTGTCCAAAACCTTAGATACCAAAACCCTATGTGTCTAAAACCCTAGGTCAACTTAACTTGTGTTTTCAGGGCTTCGCCACCTGTCTTTCCTTCCTTCTTGCACGGTGCTCCAAAGCATATAATGGTGGATTTTTCCTCTTTCTGAGTCATCCATGATCCTTATTCATTTCTTATCTATCATCCCTGATCTCCTCGTCCAACAACTTTCTTTCTCGGGCTTTGCTTTATCTTTTCAGCTCTTTTGCTCACTTCGACCGAGTATTAGTCACTGTGTCTTTTGTGAAGTTCACTTTTTCCCTTTTATTCCTTGTTATTCTCTTGCTTCCATAACCAAGGGCCAACAAGAACCCAAAAAGAATCAGAGAAAGTATTGATGCAAATAAACAAAACCCTGAATGATCACCTACATGTCAGGTTATCAAAGATCTTTAAATAAAAATAATACATTGAAGCAAGAATAGGAGACTTCGACATTGACTCTGTTGTATATGAAGAAACATAGGTGAATATCATGATAGAAATAACTTGGGAAGCTATAGGGAGGCCTGCTACGATCCCTTCATTAGGAGGAATAGGACTATTCAGAGGAAAGTTGGTAAACTTATGTGGGAAGCTTGCTCAAATACCTATGAACATTAATGGAACTTCGACAGAGGAAGATTTTGAGATTATTAAGTTTTTTGAAGATAGTGCCCCATTTACCATGTTAATAGGAAAACCTTGGATTGACAGAGCTCAAGCCAGATGAAAGGAAGAAGAAGAAGCCTTGGAGCAGAAGAAACAAGACTTAAAATATTTCATGACTAGAAGGATCGCACAATTGATTGAAGAACAAGAGAACAGATCAAAGTTATTTGACACTAGAGACCCTAATGTCGAAGTTGTAGGAACATCAGAGGACTCCTGGAAGACTAAAGTACCTAACCTAGAAAAAGAAAAGGTATTACCCCTAAATCCTAGGAAAGAATATCAACAATGCGCAGTGACTATGTTAAAAGAAGATAAGAATCAGAATGGAAAACAAACTACCCAGACAAATCTCATTGGAAAGAAGGATAGGAAGCAAAGTAAGAAGAGAGCTAGGTTGCAGAAGGTTCCAAAGGGAAATTAGGAGAGATAAAATTTGCAGGATCGGAGCTTCACCGAGATATCAGAATAGTGACATAAGGCACTTCGCCATGACGAAGCAATATAGCCATTGTGGCTGATATATCCATTCGACTGCCACTTTGAATGTATTTAAAAGCATTTATAGCTCAACACCAGACCATTAGAATGTGTTGTAATGGATCAAATAAGAGTTAATGGAGGCTCATAACCATTGCAAGTGAACCATTTCCAAGTTGCCTACTTATCCCATCATGCCATGCATGGAGAACACTTTTCCTAATTGAGAATTCGAAGCCCACAGACTAAGTGACTTGTCTACAGTGATCATTGCACCCTTTTTGTTATTCTATTGCTGTGTCTACGACCATCTTGACCCCGATAATTTTAATTCTGAGCATGTATGTCCAAAGAGCTCACTGCAGTTGAATAATAAGTAATGAAAGTTCTCCTCGAATTGATGACAGAGAGAGTCATGTCAGAAAGAGGAGTGTCTACAGGTAAAAAATTATCGTCAAGGAGAGGACTTCTGGCCTGTCTGTCCACTACTCGAGCCGGTCCATCCTAACCATCCGATGAGAAGCAAACTAAACATAGGGATGATCTCACAAATTCTAAGTCGATTCCAAGCATTCTACCCACCTACCTACCACCTCTGAGCGGTGCAACCAATCGAGACAGTGTGCCCAGAGAGTTTTAGTACACTTTGGTCACTGTGTACCTCCCGAAAGGGATACACACAGTGCACAGAGACTAGGATAAGATCACAACATTGAAGTTTAACGGCTTCAACCTCAGTGACAGGAAGGTATACAACATGCTCGCCCCGCACAAGTATCTGATGAGAACAAAGGGAAAGAACTCGAAGATCATTCCCCAATCATGGACCATGAACCTCATGCAATCCACACTGCTGAATGTCATGAAGATTCCTCACCTCGGTAGGAACCAAGAAGTGAACACATGCATCAAGATACTGTTGTCTTTCTACCATGGTGGATATTTGTGGTTGAATTGCCACATCACAGTGATCTGACATTGATCAATTGGATCACAAGGCTAAGAATGCAAGGCCCTGACCCACAAGATTTCTACCCCAGAAAAAATGCAGATCACGCCCTGGCACAGAAGATTAAAGAAACCTACACAGACATCGAGAAGGGAACGCAAGGATACAAGGTAGATTCTATCCAAAGTGGCACAGTGCATATCGCTTGAAAATTGATCACAGGGAAGTTGGTGTGAAATAATCGACCCACCCAAGTCATGGGGTTCATAGTGAACCTCACAGGGAAGTGCGTAGAAAGAATTCAGATGAATTGGGTGCAATACCTCGTAAGCCAACTAGAACTGGACTACAGGGAAATGCAGGACCAAGGATATGAGTTCCACTTCAGTTGGTTTCTCATCTTGATCACTTTTACTACATGGGAGATGCCGGAAGGTGCGACCTTACTAGACATCGAGCCCTTTGAACCACTGGCTATGAATTTTAGTACACTATGGTACTCCAGTGACATGAATAAACAACGGTAATCAAGTGTCGTCTTCCACACCTATTACAACTAGCTGAAGACCGCTATCCATTCTGAGCCTCGTATAAACCCAAACACTCTCCACAAGCTCAGGCCCTTGATGAAATTCAACGTAGACTGCCATTTGATCTATATCACAACACGCGCTAATGAGCACAAAAAACAGTTGCAAACATACTACAAGATAAGAAAGGAATACTTAGTAGAGATTACTATGGAGTGGTCGATGGACCTCCTCATCCCAGTAGACCCTGCAGAGCTATCTAATATTGATAGTCTGGAAGTAGTGCATAATACACCTAGACCGAGAAATACCAAGAAAAATGAAGAAGCTCAACATGTAAGTAGTACCTCGACAAAGACTGCTTCTATCTCACCTGAGAAAGGAGGTGATGGTGGAGAGATATATGGCACATAAGTGGAACAGAATAAAGGAAAAGTTACACCGCCTAGAGACAAGGAGGACCCCTCGAAGAAAAGGAAGCTTTCCCCTCCAAAACCTTCCTTAAGGAAGAAATAAAAAGAAAACATGACCAAATTTGAGACCACCCTCACTTCAGACGACTTTGAATTCATCATCGCAGCACTGAACAATGCTTCACTAGAGATAGCAGAGAATCAATAAGTTAGGCAGGACGAGGTGTTTAATAGGATCAAAGTTGAAATTCAAGGAATGCAACAAGAATTACAGTCTAGCCGCACAGTTCCTACTGTGCCTCTATGAGAAGAAACATCAAGAGTAGGCGATGAGTTATCTCAACTCCACTGCATCATTGATACAGTCGAAGCTCACCTTCGATGAGCTCAGGAAGAAACTGAACAAGAAACCCAGGCTTTAGCGCAAGTACAGAAAGACCTTGAGGACCAACGTAGTGTTGTAGAATGGGAGAATCTTGATCTGCAAGATAAGTTTGATGAACAAAAATCCCAACTGCATAAAGAAAAGCAATAGTTTGTCACAGAGCAACTCGAAGTAAAGGAACTATTTCACATAGCACTTCGCTCTGTGACAGTCATCGAAGTAAAGACTATAGAGCGAGTTCCACAACAGGTGGCACAACCTAAAGAAGTAATCCAGTAGCTCCAACAATGCATAGAAGACTTGGAGCTCCGCACTATTCCCAAGACCCCTCAAGGTGTAAGAGACCTCAAGGAAGCAAATTCCCGCAACACAGTTGACAGATTAAAATCTCTTTCCTTGGAGTGAAAGAAACTGAGCAACCGTAGTGCTCAGACCTATGAAAACCTCACTGAGAACCTAGACTTACAGGCACTGTAGATGCAGCTCCAGGAAGTGAACTAACACACAAATACACTACATGCACAACTGAAGGCCATGTTAGCTATAGACAGAATGAAGAGGTCTCATGCACAACATACAATTTAGCAGTAGATGCATATGCTTCAAAGCAAAGTGACGGAAGTCACTCAACGACTTCAACCTATGCAATATAAGGCATGCATTTTGTTTATAGAGGTTGAGAGCCAAGGAGTAGAGCTAGAACAACTCATCATCACTCTAGAACAATGCCTAGAAGGTCCAGTGAATGACGCAGTGATCCAGGAGTTCACTGAACAAGAGGCCACATCAAAGCAGCAGGTCGAAGTAGCTCAATCCAAGATCGAAGTGTTTGAGGTAGAACTGATCAGACTAGAGTGACTCGGGATGAGTCACAGGTGAGTGTTGGGGGCCTATTCGCCCTTGACCAAGTTTTGGGAATTTTTTGGTCATGTTGACCTAATTTGGAACTTCGACATCCTGTTGAAGGAGGAGCACAAGACAAAGCGAATATGACGGGATCTCGACCCCCTTTTGGGCCCCTTTTTGGGTTTTTGGGAATATATAATGGGAATGGGATATCGGCCCATGGGTTTACCCATGTTTAGGCCTATTTTGTATGTATATATATATGTCTAGGCCATATAGAGGAAAAGGGGGGGGGAATGATATATCTATGTGATGTAGGCTAAGTTCCAAGAGTTGGATCTATGTGATCAAGGCTTTGTGCATTCTATGTAAGACTTGTAGAGCTGAGTGTGAGTCCTTGTCTGATACAATAGGAGGCTTAGTGTTGTAACACAAGGAAGAATTATCTAGCGAGCTACGCAGATCTTTAGTTCCATGCAGAGTAAGGGTTTTGAGGCTCTGTACTTGTAACAGATTGACTGAAGACAATAAAGAAGAAGAGTTGGTGGATGTAGCCCTAGGGTGGGGGTGAACCACGTAAACACTATGTTGTCTTTCTTTGTGCTTGTCTTAACGTGTTTATGTCTTCTTTTTCTAAGTGCTTGAGATGATTATATAGATCTGCTTATGCTTAGTCATAATGATAGGTAGAATGATAGATCTAATATACATGATTATGATCAGTGCTTGATCCACCAGATCTGACCTATTTACTTATGATAAGTGCTTAAATACATTAGATCAATTTTAATGCTATGAAGTTATGCCTTGTAAGAGAAGTGGTTATTGATTTTATATTGAGGAATTGATGGTGCTAAGTGTTTTATTGAGTAGTACAATCACATATCTTTGTCCCAGCTAAGGTTGCAGACACTTGAGTCCTACAACCACCCCTGCCTCTACCTTTGGTGATACTTCATCTGCTTCGCAGGTGTTGCTGAAAGGGCCAGTAGTTAGGGTTTTGTTGGTGCATTGTCGTAGCATTGAACCTTGGGTATGCCCATGTGCCAACAATGAATTCCAAGTACAACCGATATGCATTTTGTATTGGAAAATTGAGCAACTCTAGAATCAAGTCTAAAATATGGTAAAGGTTCAATGGACCAGGTACGGTCCTAAAGAAGCAACTTGAGAGCATGAGGATGCTATGTGAGCATATTACCCACATCATTTTGAACAATTTTGAACTTTTGATTCTATATTTTTATATATTGCACTGAGGACAATGCTTAAATAAGGGGTATGGGAATGTAGTACCCATAGGATGAACCACAATTTAAATGTAATTACGGTTGTGCACATAGGCTAGTGAGCCAAGAACTTTTTGGGCCAGTGTGCCTATTTTGTATTATGTAATTTCACTCCGAATTTAATGAAAATCATCATTTTTGTAGACCATCATGAAAAGAAGAGTTTGGGGCGATAAAATACACTAGATGGGAAAAGGGGGGATAAGGGTCTAGGAAGAGAGCTAAGCCAAGGGTCTTAAGCCAAGGAAATATTAATAAAATATTCCTAAAAAGGGCAAAAAGGCATGAATATGATTTGTTTCCTAAGTCTTTGGAAAAGGAGAAATGAACCACGAAGTGGTTTTGAAAAAAAAGTTCACGAGATGGCAAGTGTTGATGCATGCAAATAAAATAGAAAACCATAGTGCATTTTCATCATTCATTCAATCACTTTATCATGTTTTCTGACTCTCCATCATTCGTACCATCTCCATGTTGTTACTGTACATGATTGTTGCTATCTCCATTTTTCTTAAGGATGCTTGAAGGGAAATTTGATTGGAATTAATATAAATAAGCGGGTTTTTAGGCCCATGTGAATTCTCTCTAGGTAAGAGAATTGCTACGAATTTGATTCCCAAGGTGACAAGATACAATTATAGAACTTAGAGATTTCATTTCTGGATTGTTGTTGAGGCCTGGAAGGGAAGTGGGGCAGTCCAAGGGGAACACTTCCTCAGTGGGACAAGCATGTGGGGAAATTAGATATTGTAGGAAGTCTGTTAAACTTGGCACCTCAAATGAAATATTTTTGCTGCTGAGAGACCTTACCTAGATAGGATTTCCTTTCCCAAGTGGATTTTAAGCCTCATCTTGGGGGTGATTTGTTGTGAGTTTGTGGGAAGTAGAGTCTATGGTTGGGAGGAAATTTATAGGTTTGCATGAAGTTGGTGGCTATTTGTATCATATAAGTGTCCATCATGTGTTTTTTTAATTTACTGTTTGAATGAATATATATAATCCTGTGTTGGTTATATATTCATTCCAACTATGAGAAGTGACTGACTGAAGGTTTTGAAGAGGGAGGCCCTGAAGGGTACCATCCTCGATAGAGGATTTGATATAACTTCATAGGCCTTCTTCCATGATGGAAAAGAGAAAATGGGATAAAGGGTCCCCTTGAAGGATACCTATCGAAGGAGAGAAAGTTTGAGAGGGAACTCCATTAACCAGAATAGAAAAGAAGGTAGAGGTAGTGAGTTTAATTATCCAATTTATCCAATCCTTATTGAATCCAAAGGCTGAAAGGAGGGAGTTCATGTACTAGAAACTGAGTCGATCAAAATATTTTGAGAAATCCAATTTAATGAGCATACATGGGGTATGCATTTATTTGAGCCAATGGATCACCTCATGTACCAAAATGATGTTGTCCATAATTTGGTGCTCTTAGACATACATTGACTTCTCCTTGGAGATGATGAAAGGAATAATGGGATTGAGCCAGAAATAAATAATTTTGGTGATAATCTTGTATATTACATTGTAGAGTGCAATGGGACTAAATTGGTTCATATGAGTGACTTGAAATTCCTTTGGGATGAGAGTGAGGAAGGTGGCATTGAGAGCAGAGAGGACTTGTCTTGAAGTTTAGGATTCTTCTACCAGTTTCCATACCTCTTCTCTAATCATTGGCCAATAGTATTGAAAGAAATATGTTGTGAATCCATCGGGACCTGGTGCCTTTCCCAAAGGAATTTCCTTGATGGCCTGATCCCTTATTCTTGTGCGATTGGTCTCATTAAAGATCGGTTCTATTCAGGCATGATGAGGGACAATATACGCTGAGTCACTCTATTAATGGATGAGGTTATGTCAATTGTTGGATCTAATAAGAGTTCTTTGTAGTAGTTTACCATTTTAGTTTCTAATCCCTCATGATCAAGGATTGGGTTTCTTTGAACATCTTCAAGCTTTGTGATGTGATTAATGTAGCATCAATGCACCATAGAGTGATGAAAAAATTTGGTATTCATTTCCCCTTCTTTAATTCATTGAACTCTCGATTTCTATTTCCAGAGTATTTTCTCCTTTTTTTCTGTTCCTCGAGTTAATGTTTAAGTATTTCTTCTTCCAAACTTAGAGTGTTTGTGCAGCCCTACAAAATAGTTTCCTCTTGTATATCTTCGAAGCGTTTCTTCGATGTTCTTTGATCTTGAAATATGTTCCCAAAAACATTCTTATTACATACTTGAAGCTGCATCTTGAAATTCTTTAGTCATTGTTGAAATCTATACATTAGTGAGCCATGTGATATCTTAGCCTTTTCCCACCAAGTTTGGGAGAGTTCCTGGAAGTCTCGATGATTTAACCATAATTTTTCAAAATAGAAAGGCTTAGATTTAGGTGTGTATATTGTATCTATCCATGGTTGAAATGGCCAGTGATTCGAGCCCAATTTTGGGAGGATGTTTTCTTCTATCACTGGTCCCTCAAGAATCATAGTTTCTGAGATAAGAAAGTGGCCTAGTCTGCAAGCAATGTTATAGGGGATGGATCTTCTATTGGACTAGGTGAAGGTACCATTTTTGGTTTCTCTGTCAATTAAATTGAATTGATCAATGAGTTCTCAGATCTTACCACTGTCTTTCTCCAGTCGTTTTGTTCCTCCTCTCTTTTCTTCCAGTGTGAGGATGATGTTTAATTCTCCTCCTATAATCCAACACTTTTGACCTATCAACCTACCCAGGAAGGAGATACTATGCATAAATCAGTCTTTTTCATGAATACCTTGGGGTCCATAAGAATTTTTGAGGATTCCTTCCTTACTGGAGCCGAGAGAACGGTAATGCATAGAGAGAGTCCCCACTATGGAGAATGGTTGATCTATGATGACTGTAGATGGGTTCTATCAGATAGCTAATCCTCCCACTAAACCATTTGAATCATTGAAGATGAATTTACAGTGTCTCAAACATCTCTTAAATATTTATTTCATTGCTTCTCTGACACATTTTGTTTCTTGTAGAAGGAGAATGTATGGATACTATGCGAGTATGTTGTTACGTAGAATTCTCTTTTTGGATATTTTGTTTAGTCCTATAATATTCCATGTGACTATATTCATCATAAAGAGTTTGGTGGTGGAAAGAAGAAACCCTCAGTGAGACACTGAATCTGGCCCGAGTTGTTCATAAAATTGCCTACTTATTTAATCAATTGTTGTGTTGATTTTTGTCCCCTCATTTTTCCTTCTCGAGGTGTACTCTTGGGATATGGGCCTGTGTTCGATGTATGGGTTGACCCGGTTTCTACCTTAGGTTTCCAATAAAACCCTAAAAACCATCTACCCTTCTATAGACCATAAGTGAACATTGCACACATAGTGCACAATGAAGTCTCACCCGAGATTGCTTATGGGTGACTGAAGGACCCAAATGTCTGCAATCATGGAATGGATGGTTCTCATGGGGATGTTAGAAATGAATTCTAATTCATATATACCATTCTACCATACCATCATTCATTCATTAATATTCATTCTATAGTAAAATAACATAATAGATCTAGTGCACACTGTAAATTAACTCTAACAGATTCATTTATTCATTCATTCATTCATCATAAAATATATAAGATCATAATTCCACACATTAGCACAATATTTTTCCATGGATCACCCCCACCTGGGATACATCCACAAATATTTGACATTTTATTCTTCTTTATTCATCCTCATCAAGGTTCTGCATTGTGTGCATTACAATAGGTAAGTGATACTTCGTGAGGCTAACTAGCGTTTCCCCAAGATCCATAGCTTATGACCTGACCCTTAGTTACAATACATAAGTCCATAAAATTGACTCAACATGAGATCGACAATCCTCAACCAAAACTAGTAACTGCAACTCAAAACTCATCCAAAAATCTTGATCTCATATATCCCTTAGCTACCTCATACAACATGTATTTATACCACAAAAGTGGGTTAAACCCATTACATCATGACCAAAACCCTAATCCTAAATGGATTAGGTTTGGCCACATTAAAACCTCTTGTCCACGACTAATAAAAAATCCAACCATTTCCCTGTCTCATAGTCCTTCTTTCTACCTTTTCCTTTGTGTTGCTTTTCCTTATTGCTCGACGCACTGCATTCCCTACCTTCTAGGACACTGCTTTTACTTATTTTCTAGCATGCACTCCAACTGTCCTCCAAAATTGTTGTGCATTTCCCCAAACGAGCCTGCTCTAGTAGGGCCCCAACACTCACATGTGATTCATCCTGAGCCACTGAGGTAGTGTTTTCATATGTTATTGACTTCTCCAATGCTTGAAATCTGCCTGAAATCTCTTCAGCTCGATCCTTCACCTATGCTCTCTTCTCTGCAAAAGTATCCACAATATGTGCAGTGATGTGGTCCTTCATCAGTTATTCAGTCTCCACCCAAAGGTTTTCCATCTATCCCTTAGCTAAATCAACCTTTGTCATCATATTCTTTGCACCTTGTTGCAATGGATACAACTGAGCCTGCCTTAGTTTCTTTTCTACATGTACATTTTTTAGCTATGATTGCAAGTGTTTTAACTCTTTCACTCTCCTCAACCTCTCCTATACGTTCATTTCCTTCTTATTTTGCTTCAAATCCTACATGACTGTGTTGACTCATTCTTCCTTTTGTTTTAATTCTTGAAACTTTTTGTCCTTCTACAGACTTGTCCATAGCTGCACACTTCTTTCGTATAACTCTATAACTTCCTTCATACTCTACGCCATGCTCTCCATGTGCCCTACCACCTCTTTATCTCTCTATGATATAACTTCTGGTGGTGTGCTTGGATTTAAGAGTGCCATCAAGTCTGTGATATGGCTCTTATAGTTCTCCATGGCTTGTGATATCTTTCCAATATTCTCCTCTATCTGTAAATGTTCCCCTTCTCACACATTTTCTAGAATTGACCTGAAGACTTCTTCTATGTGTTTCTCTATCTGGCCAATGTGTTGATTTTCTTCCTCCTTCTCAACATGCACCACGTGGAATGTGATATTCAATGTGTTTCTTACTTCCTTAACTAACTGTAGATCCTTTGCATCTGTGTGTGCTCTTGATTGGATCTCTTGTGTGACACTAACATAAATTTTATACGATTATTTGGTTGGGACCTTGGCCAATGACAAGTCCAAGTGGTATATTTCCTTCAGTTGTTTATGCATTGTCTCCTCATCCATCTGCAACGTGTCCTTTGTAACAAATTTGTTTTCACTCCCTGATGATATAATCTGGACTGTTTACTATGATGGAATTGTCTCTTCTTAAGAATTCTGTTGTGGCTATGCATTTTCCTTCTGCTATGCTACATTTAGTTGTAGTTTTTCCAAAGTCTCCTTAAATTTCGACAACTTATTTATGATTTCTTCCCTTTTATTTTCTGCATCATACCATGCCTTTTCTATGCGGTCTTGTACTTTCTCAGCAACATGATCTGCATCATCCTCTAACAATGTTAACTCTGGGACGCTCTTGTGTGCCTTCATCTTCTTTCTATGACATGTTTCTTGTAGCACCATCCTCTTCATAGGTAGAGTGTCTATCTACTATGTTACTTATATGTTCGATACATCACCTCATTCGAGCTCCTCCTACATGGGAACATCCTTATTCTTATGTATTCCTCCATTGGTCACTTTGGTGTGATCCTTCTCTTGCGCTGATGGATTTGGAATATTATTATGTTGTATTGGTTTCCTCACTGTCACGCTCCCTCGAATATCCTTTGTGTTCTCTGCAACCTTCCTGGTATTTGATATTGGACTACTAGATTTTTGCAACGTGCCAAATTTTACTGGTTGATTTCCTTTTTGTCCCTTATTTGAAACCATTGGTACTTTCCATTCATATATCTATTATTAATGGCCCATTGGACTTCCTCTCCAGTGATGCAATAGATCATATGCAACCAATTCTTCTTTGGATCTCTTTTTTCCTGAATCCACACATTGTGTCTTGACACCTAAAAATTAGTTGTATGTTTATGTTCCTCCACCACTTTTGGTGTCATCCTCCATGTGTCAACAACCTTTTCTTATATTTCCTCAAAATACATCGCAAATGTACTAGAATTATATTTCCTTGTCTTTGCATCAGATGTGTGCCAAAAATTTGTGTATTGTGTTGCGCAATACTTTCCAATCCTTTGGAAAAATAAACTGTACTTGGGGTGTCCCCAACCCACCAAATCTATCAGTATGAGCATCCATGAATAGTGGAATTATGTCCCTAAATAGTGTACATCTTGACATTCATCTAAAAATATGTTCAATAAATATGGCGCCCAACTTAACAAGATTCCTTTCACGCACTACGCTATTGTTGCTATGACACCTACTGATGCTTCTTATTTGCAACACTTACTCAACAAATTTCATTCCATTAATTGAGTTTCTAATATTGTCACAGGCTCTCTTATCCTGTTGATTATTAAGCCTCTTGCTCCCCTATGAGTGCTAAAATTCTTCTTGATTTCTTCTGCCAAAACCTTCTCCTTAATTTTGTTTAATGAGTTTTGTTCAGGTTTCTCTCCATTTGTTGGAAAACATGTAATTTCTGCAATCAAATCCACACCAATTAACATTGGTGTATCCATCCAAATAACACCTCCATGTACCAAGTCCAGTAATTGCATGATGCATTTATTAACATCATTAACGAGCCTTCCAAAATGTGGAATTTTGTTAATCCCTAGTATTGGCTCATTACCACTTAATTGGTGCATATTACATTAGTAATGTTATTTTATTTATGCTTTCTTTATTCCATTAGTTGTAATTATACCTCCTAGTCTCCTATATATACCAAGGAGACATTTTCATTTGGAATCATCTTGTAATTGAACATTTATGTGAGGTAAAAGGAGGTTGCCCCCTCGAAGAGGCTTATTATCTGAAATTCTCTCTTTTTCAAGGCGTTGAGTACTTATTCTAAGTTTTTTCTATGCTATATTGATATTTGGTTCTTAACATATGGTATGAAAGCTCAAGGTCTTGGGGTTTCTTTGCTACATTTGAGACACCATGTAATTTTTGCTATAACTATTTTTATACATTGATTCAAAAGGAATGGATTGGAGGATATTTAGTAGATGGATCAAGGTATGTTGGGTTAAAATTTCATCTTCCGAGTCCTTATACTTTCAGATATACAACCTTTGTAATATAGGGTTATGGAATCATCCTGAATTGAGTCATTGCAAAATTTTCGATAGAAATTTTTTTCTATAATGTTTCAGACCCTAAAGTCTCAAGGATATTCTAAGAAATTATTAAGGTATCAGTGGTAGAAATTGCAGCTTCTGGGTCATCTTACATTTGTAGATACACCCTGTGGAAGATAGGGTATCTGACTAGTCCTATTGAATAGTCTCAAGAAGGTGTTCTAGGTAAAAAAATCATAAATTCTTCCTAGAGTATCCAAATTGAGTGAGACTAATTGCATTGGATAGTGGACAACCCTTAGTAGTTCTAGTACGAGTTTCATAATTTTATATGAATTATTTTGTGCGGGGCACACTATACAAGTGATATCTTCTGGAAAGGCCAAAAATCAACAAGTTGCGGGGAAGTTACTATAAATTCTACTTGGCACATCCAATTTTTATCAGACCTATGGCATTGAAGAGAAGAAACATCAGAGACCTACAAAAAATAAAATTTCATACCCAGAAGGGTTGAAATTTTGGAGATACAATAAAATGAAGATTGTCTAGCAGAACCACCTCAAAATCAAGGTTTAAAGTGATACTTGGCCAACATGCCACCAAAAAAGGGAACTTCTACACCAAATAAGCCTCCAGACAATCCTACTTGGACTCTTGATGAAGGTGAAGAAATGCGTAGGGACATAAATGATTTATAAAAGAAGACAATAACCAAAGATGAACTACAAGAGATGATGGATTCAATGGAAGCTAAGTTGGATACTAAGATGGATGGTTTAAAAGGGGAGATCATGGAAGGATTGAAAAGTTTCCTAATAGAGAGGACACCTGAAAGTGAAAATGTATCCCATGAAATTCATGATGAGGACAC
>JASDQU010010301.1:525197-541152 GCA_032191745.1 Picea mariana | reverse complement strand
GACACCTGAAAGTGAAAATGTATCCCATGAAATTCATGATGAGGACACAAGGAAGGTGAATCAATAATGGAGAAACTCCAACTTTGGGTTGAAGACCAACCACATTCCTAAGATCGATATGAGGAAGTTTGATGGAAAGGACCCAATCACATGGATACTTCAGATGGAGCAACTATTTGATCTACATAATGTGCCACATAGACAAAAGGTGCAAATTGCTTCTTTATGTTTAGAACCCAATAAATTTGTATGGTATCTATGGCTTTGTTCTCGCAAATCACTCGTCACTTCGACAATTTTCATGGAT
The DNA here is from genome assembly GCA_032191745.1 of Picea mariana. Classification (NCBI taxonomy): domain Eukaryota; kingdom Viridiplantae; phylum Streptophyta; class Pinopsida; order Pinales; family Pinaceae; genus Picea; species Picea mariana. The sequence goes on along the minus strand of JASDQU010010301.1, from coordinate 540,845 downwards.
GAAATGATAGCACACTATCAGGATTGTTAGGTGTTTTATATGTACTAAAAAAGACACTAAACTACCCTCAATTAAATTGTCAACCCGGGGTAAGTAAACTTAGAGTTGTAGAAAAATATATGCCAAAGGTAGAAGGTTGGTAGGAGTGTAGATTAACTAAGGAAAGCAGCTATCTAAGGCTAATCTACTCAAACAAACCTATCTAATGAGCAAACCCTACTAAGCAACTTGAAACTAGGTAACCTAAGTACTTTTGGGCCAAGGACTGATGGATAGTTCCTAAGAAAGAGAATGACAACTCTATGTAAAGAAAACTATTTCATGACAGTAAGAAAAGGTAAACTACTAAGCATACTAAGAAAATGATGAAAGCAAACTACCTTTAACTTGCCAACCTACATTCAATGAGCAACTACCCTATGAAAGCAATTAAATAAGAAAGAAGCAACTATCTAACCTAAATAAGAAAAAAGAACCTATCTAACCTATTAAAGAAAATAGACAACCAAGAAAAAACACCTAACTAACCTATTAAAGAAAATAGACAAGCAAGCAAAAGCACCTAACTAACCTATTAAAGAAAATAGACAAGCAAGCAAAAGCATAAAGCAAAAGACAGGTAAGAAAAGACTTCTCATTGAACAACTACCTAGCCTAAGAGACAAGTGAACTAAATGCCTAATGCAAAACTATTTCTCTTGCATGAAAGGAAGTTTAAATGCTCAATGTAATGCATGAAAGGAAATCTGTTCTATTGAAAGCAAGAAAGACTATCAACTAAACTTATGAAAACAAGAAACTATCTCTTCTAATCTATGAAAGCAAGAAACTATCTTTAATCTATGAAACACTCAAATGTAATACTGGTGGTTGTGTAAATGCATTCAGTGCTGACGGATGATATCTCGATGACACTTGACACCAAAGGACAGTTCTAATGGTATAAGCTCAATACTAATTTCAATGGAAAAATGAAAGATGTGAAGTAAACAGTCCAATGAAAACTTAGCCATGATAAAAGTAATGTTAAATACCCTACATATTCATGTATAAACCATCAACAACGTGATGAGATCATCATTATCTAATTAAAAATTTTCAATTGCATCTTAATCTATGAAAGGAAATTGCGTGAAAGGAAACTATACTATGTCTATTTTAATCATTCAAGCTATGATAAAGAAAATGACTGAAACCAGAAATTAAAAACATGATATTAAAAAGTGAATTGACAATTACATTTAACCAATAACTAAGCAAGTGAAATCTATCTAAAATTGAAGTAAGCAAGCTATGATTCAAAAACTGGAATCAAATCTATCCATCCATCAATCTTTGTCAGAAGAAACTCAGATCAAAACTATGCTCTATTCTAATTAAAAATCCGCTCTAAGCTTGACTATAAAAATATAAAAGAAAGCACAATTTATCATCTAAATACATGTGGGGTTAGTATAGTGAGAGAGAGACTTGCAAGCCTTTTTTAATCTATGAGATTAAATCATGTTAATACATCTCATCATTCTAACCTATAAAAGAGAAGCAAATCAATTAAGCTACAACAAATTAATTAACTAAATAAAAATATGCATGTACAACAAATAAAGAAAGAGCAATTAAATTAAGAAATGCATAAATCAACATGAAGAGAGTTACCATACTATTGGTGCCCTCCCCAACAAGTCATGGTCACTCTCTAAAATCACACCACAACTTTAGCAGGCCAAATTCACCATAAAAATCCAAAAACGCAGTTTTGGCACTATTTTGGCAATGTAAAGAAAGAAACAGAGAAAAATTGTTTTTCTGGAAATTCTAATGCTTATGCTACTTGGTTAAAAATTTAATGATCATCCTGTTGGTATTTATAATCTTACAACCCAGGTGGTTGACCACATGAGGGTCAAACCACCTCTAAATTTGGCAAATTACATTAAATGCATCCATAACTAACAAAATGGAGGAACCCAATGATCGCCCTCTTTGGACAACTGAAATTGAGTTATCTTGAGCTTACTAGCTGGAGTGGTCAATGAAAAACAAAACCCATGTGCTCGATTTGTCCACCATTGGTTTCCAATACCATAATCGCCAACTTGCCTTGCATTATTATGCAATACTGGGTGCCAGAATGAGTGCTGGATCAAGTATCAGAATGAGTGTTGAATCAAGTGCTGGAACGAGTGCTAGATCAAGAAACATGGTGCGTTTTTCCCTGTAATAACATAAAATCATGAATTAACTCTTGGAAACCATAAAATATGATAAATTGTACTTGATTGAATCACAAAACACAAATTATACGTACCTCATGCCGATTGTATCATTTTACCATAAAATTCTTCAAAAAACTACTTTGAAAGATAAAAAAACGCATATATACATATGGAAAAAAGTGTATAATAACGTCATGAAGATGATCATATCTCGGGCCCAACATACCCCCACACCGATGATTTTGCAGGTCCCACTGCAAACAAAAAGAAGTCATCCCTTGGAACTAGGCTTGTTGAGGAGGGTCGGCTTTAGAAGCCTCTCCTTCTTGATGTGTAGGCTTAGCCTTGTGCCTCTTATGTTTCTTTAATTGTACTCTTAAGATGCAGTTAGATTGGGTCATCCCATCGACTAACCGTTGAAGGGAGTTAAATTTTTCCCGAAGGACTGGATTTCCATGATGAAGGTGTGCATCCATTGTCTTCCTCTCTTCTAATTGTTGGAGAAGCTGATGGTTTTCCCTTTCTAGATCCTCTATAGTTGGGGAAGAATAAGTGATCTCTGAGGAAGGCTTATGTCCTTTGAGAGATGTGGTCAATTTATCAAATTTAGGATCAAGAGTGTTCATGGGTGAAGTAGGTGTGATGGGAGATTGGAAAGGTGAGGTAGGTTCTGATTTTGTTTTCCTTAGTGGCTCTAATCCATCCGCAGAGACTTCCCTAGGTTGCTTATGAGGGCTCTCAAGGTTGGAGGATACTTGGATAGGATCCGAAGCAGGTGGAGGCTTTGCATAAGGCTTGGTTCTTATGTTCCAGGTACTCTTCTGAAAGGGTCCCTTACCAAATCGGTTGGCTCCTCTCTTGTTTGTGGGAATGATGGGAAAGTCTTGCTGCATTAATTTGTGGGACTTCTTAGGTGTAGGATCAAGAGAAAATGAAGGTATTGGGGGTTCAACAATAGGCTTCTTTTGGTCTTTGTTCTTGGTCTTTTTCCCCGATGAAGAAGTAAGAATATCAACAAGATTTTGGTATTATTCTGGTAAAGAGGGAGTTTGTGCAAGGGAGTTTGTAGTTTTTGGAGAGTGAGGCTTGGATGGAGAGATGGTTTTTAGGCTAAGTGGATCTTTTCCGGTCTTAACTATCAAGTGAGGATTTTCAAACTGGTAGTTAAGGGAATCCCAACTTTACCCCTGCTTCTCTAGTTCGGTAAGAATGAGGAGTTTGATCAAACCATGGTGTAAGAGACTATTGTGGTGGTTGGTCACATTTTTCCTCATTTGAGAGGACATTTTCTCCAAGCTTTTGAGAAAATAAAAGGGAAATTTCAAAGGTTTATTGAACAAAAAATGAGCCAGCAATCTAAAGTGACAAGCTTTGAAGGTGGAGTATCTACCTTCGCATGTAATTAACCTTGTGATAACGATGAGGGGATTGACCAATGTCAATACTGGCTTTATCCACTCCTTAGCATACCCTTTCTCTCCTAAAATGCTCTCGAATTTGGGCTTAAACACCCTGTTGTAACTTGAGTGTGACAATTGATGATTCTTGAACCACCTATATCCCCTTCTTGGAAGTTTTGTTGCAACAACAATTGACTCTTCTGTGACTGCAAAATTGAGAGACCCTAAATGTGTTATCTTACCATCAAAACCAGTTGCAAATTACATAGAAAGACCATCATCATGGCCTTGCAAACTCAACAGAAATGGCCCCCAACCAACACGTAAGAACACTTCCCTACACTGTGCGAATTCTAGAATGGAAAACAAGTCTGCATATGAGGATGGTTTGTATTGCTTGGGCATTGTGATAGGGTTTGAATTCACCAATAAAGGGAGAAATTGAGCCACACAGAGACATGAATTGGGAACGGTCTGAGTGCAATTGGAACATAGGGAAACTTTTACCAAGAAAGGGTGCAAACAAGACAAGAAATGGCACAGGTTTAACACAGTCTGAGTGTGATTAGAACAGAGGGTGAATTCGATAGTGGTTGGGTGCAATTCCTTAACGTAGGGTAGAGAAAATGGCAAGGGTAAATGAAACAATAAAGTGCCCAGCCCGATTTTGGATGCTCTTATGGTGGAGTATGTTTCCCATATATGCACGCGAGATGCCATGTGTGGGGGATTCGAATTTGATGGAAAGATTAAGAGAAATGGAGTGGTGCATACTTAGATCAATGTCCAAGTCTTTTGACTTGGACATTTGATCATAACCATATGAAGCATCTTTTAATCAATGCCTGTAACAAATTTAATTAAATGTGATTAAATTCTAGTTCCCTGGAATCTAGGACAGTTATTGGTATGCAATGCAATGGCACTTCAAATGACACTTTAAACGACATTGCATCTGGCACCTCATTCGGCACCTCATTCGATACTTCATCTAGTACCCCTATGTTAAGTGCATTTTCACCTCTTTTAATGGACAACCTGCAATTTTGAAGTGTTTTTGATAACCATAGTGGTTAATGAGCAGAGGCAGAGTGCTCCATGCTTACTCATTCTTCTTGTATATGACATATAGTTTCAAAACCTATAATGAACGGGTTATAGCAAGTGTCAAAACCTATAATGAATGGGTTGTAATGAATGATAAACTGATAAAGAGTGGTCTGTTAAGCATGAGTTCAGTAATGTATAGCACACAAGAGTTAAGCATTTAAAAATAACATGACTATCAATGTAATAACCTGTATCATGATAATAAGACAAAAATTCTTGCAAAGACTCCTTTCTCTAGGCAATGACCATTTGTCAACTCATGAACCCCTCCCACGCACCTATGTATTATGACACCTCACAATCAAAATTATAGGAAACTAGTCAGTATCCCCCAATAGTCTAAGATTTATAGTATGTCAAGTGTAAAGATAAAATTTCACAGATTGGTCTGACGAGACAGTTAGGAGATGGCCTCACCTATAGGATAAGAGATCCTATATATAGATAAGAAGAGGTAGACAAGAGAGTTTCAAGATAGTCTTAGAGTCATTTCCCAATGGAAAATTTATGAGATTCATTAACCTTATCTTAAACAAACATACTCCAAGTCAGCTCTGTCTGCAAGTAATGTTATACATCAAGACAAGTTTAGATTTATTATTTATTTTTGTCAGATCATCATCCTCGCTAGGTAGAATGCCCCACTGCTAGCAATCTTGTTCAGTACTCCGGTGGGTTTACCTAGTCATACCACAGGCCGGTACCCACTGCCAGTAGACCTATTCAGTATCTTGGCGAGTTAGCCTCTTAAACCCTCAGAGACTGGCCCTCCATCCTTTAAGATTTTAGTATAAGATTTCTTATGCAAGAAGATGGGGGAACAACTCTAAAACGACTTTTTCTTTCTTTTCTTTTTAATTGGGATGGTATTTATGTTAGAGGATGACTTTCCGTTATATTATTAGTGGTTGTCCTGATGTAAGGGCTACTTAAGAGGACATGGCCTATCTAAATATATGATATAATAAAGCTATTTAGTGTGTAGTGGATGGTACCATTGAGAAAGAATAGAAAGGCATCTCTAGGCTCAACTCACTTTCTTCTTTTGTAATTATTGTGACGTTTCCATGACTAACTGCTAATTAGACTTCCCTATTACTCTTTGATAAAGATACTTGACTTACTTACTCATGTTTCTTGGAAAAACTGTATGAGAGACCTCTAGGCTTGATAGTTATGGTATCACTTCCTTATACAGTGGTGAAGAGTTTCAAGAGCAACTGCTTTAGAATGCCTTAAAAATGATGGTTTTTGCAAAAACATGGCTAATTACAGTAACTCACTATTCATTTGATGCTTTAGTAGACACAAGATTCAAGTATAACAATGTTTTGATGAAAGATCCTTGAAACTTTGTACTCCCGGTGAAATAATTACTTACAGAAACCTCTTAGAATTGCATTATTAACAAAAACTATTTACATATATACAGTAGGAAATATTTATAAAAAAAAACTTTTAAGAACAAGGGGGGGCTTCCCCATCTACTAAGGCCAATGCATTGTCAGCTGACATGACCTGTAGAAAATCCTCTCTGGAAATGGGCTTATGATAAAATTTAAGTTGGTGTCCATTTACCACAAAGGAGACTTGTCCATCGTCAATTGTTTTAATATTTACAGCTCCATTGTCATATAGAGTGTCTACCTCATAAGGGCCCAACCAACGGGTGGTAAGTTTTCCTTTGAAGGTTTTGAACCAGGAATCAAATAATAGGGCCCAATCACCAGGCTGGAAGTGTTTCTTTTTAATAAACTTGTCATGCCACTTGCTCCTCTAGTTTTGGACTAATATCGTCCATTAGATGGCATCTTGCCTGATTTCATCCAAATCATTTAGTTGTAGGGCTCATTGCTTTCGAGCCTCATCCAAGCTCAATCCTAACTCTGTGGAAATAGGGAAGGTCCTTACTTGAAATTCTATTGGTAAAAGTACTTGTTTCCCGTACACTAGCTCATAAGGGGTATGTCCAATGGTATTTCTCCAGGTAGTTCGGTATGCCCACAAAGCCTCTAGGATCCTGTCAGTCCAATCTCGATGATGTAACTGAAAATTCTTGGTCAAGATGGCTTCCAGAACTTTATTTGTGGATTCTACCTAACCATTGGCTTGCGGGTGGTATGGAGAAGATTTACAATGTTTAATCCCATATTTCTCTGTTAGCTCTTTCATCATCCTAGAAGTAAATTGAGTGCCTTGGTTAGTAACAATTTCATGAGGGACACCGAAGCAGGTAAAGATGTATTCATAGATGAATTCGACAACAAACTTCTTTGTGGCCCTAAATAGGGATTTTTCCTCTACCCATTTGGTGACATAGTCTGTACAAACCAAAATATAGTTCTTCCTACAGGACATGGGTGAAAATGGTCCTACAAAGTCGAGGGCCCATTTTTCGAAGGGTTCTATCATAACTTGGGCATGCAAAGGAATTTCTTCAAATGATGTACGTCTATCTATCCTTTGGAAACTATCACAACTTCTCACATACTTGGAAGCATCTTTGAAAATGCTAGGCCAATAGCAACTTGAATGTAACACCTTATATGTTGTACATTTGTCAGAGAAATGGCCGCCACATGGTCCATCATGACAACTTCATAGTATTTCAAGTACCTCGTTCTCTCGGACACATCTATGAATAATCAAATCAGGACTTGTGTGAAAAATATCATGACGAACCCAAGAGTAATTAGCACTCTGTGTAATAATTTTTCTATTTTCATGAGGTGACAAATGAGACGGTAACTTCCTAGTAGCCAAATAGTTTTCCATATCTGCAAACCATGGGGTATTGACAGAGAGGGAAAAGAGGTGTTCATCTGGGAAACATCATCTATAGGGATGTCATCATCCTCATTCTTTATTCGAGAAAGAAAGTCAACTACTACATTACCCTTTCCAGGTCGGTCAAGAACAATAATATTAAATTCTTGCAATAACAAGAGCCACCTAGTCACTTGACCATTAGTTATAGGTTTATTCATGAGGAACCTAATGGAAGAATGATCAGTGTGTACAAATACTTCATAACCTGTAATGTAATGACGAAACTTGTTAATAGCATGAACAACTTCCAAGAACTCTTTCTCGGTGACTGTATAGTTCAACTCAGCAGGTGACAAGTTCTTGCTTATAAAATAAATGGCATAGGACTGTTGGTCTTCTTTCTGCCCTAATACCCCTCCTATTGCGGTGTCGGAGGCATCAATGGATATATGAAATGGGAGAGTCCAATTAGGCCCTCTAAGAACTGGTGCCATAGACAACTTAGCTTTCAGGGTTTCGAAGGTAGTTTGACACTGCTCAGTCCAAACAAAATCAACATCTTTTATCAATAATCCAAGCATAGGTGCAACAATCTTTGTAAAATTTTCAATAAACCGCTGGTAATATATGGTATGTCCAAGAAAGCTTCTCACCTCTTCTTGAGTCTTGGGGGGTGGAAGTCTAATAATGACCTCAATATTTCCACGATCAAATTTTATTCCTTCAAAGGAAACATGATGTCCTAGAACCACTCCTTCAGTTAACAACATTTTGCATTTTTCATGACTTAGGGATAGGTTCATTTCCTAGCATCTGATGAGGATCTTTTCTAAGTTTTCTAAGGCTTTGGTAATTGTTTCCATAAATTGTGAAGTCATCCATGTAGACCTCCACATAATCATGAATAAGATCAGAAAATATCCCTAATACTGCTCATTGAAATGTGGCAGGAGCATTACACAATCCAAATGGTAAGACCCTATAGGCATAGGTGCCCCAAGGACAGGTATAGGTAGTCTTGTCCTGGTCCTTGAGTGCTATAAGAATCTGATTGTACCTGCTGTACCCATATAGAAAGGAGAAATACTAATTTCCGGACAAGGTATCTAGAACTTGGTCAATGCAAGGAAGAGGAAAGTAGTCTTTCAGAGTGGCCTTGTTGAGTTCTCGAAAATCAACACAGATTCTCCATTTCCCAGTCACTTTCTTTGGAACCACTACAAGCGAGGATACCCACTTACTGTCGGAGATGGGATAGATAAATATGACATTTAACAACTTTTGGATTTCCTCCTTGACTATGTCTTTGAGTGCTGGGTTCATCCTTCTCTGGGGTTGCCTAACAAGTGTTACTTCCCCTTGGGTGTATATATGATGGATGCATGTGTTAGGGTGTATACCCTTCATGTCAGTGTATTCCCAGGAAAATGCTCATGTTTGTTCTTTAAGGATATCTACTAACTGTTTATGTTGGTCTATATCTAGCCTAGAGTTTATATGTAAAAATTTCCCTGGACTAATCTCATAGGGCATAGTATAAGATATGGTAGACTCATCAATTTCAAAAATAAAAGATGTGGAAGAAAAAATAGATGGATCTAATTGTTCTTGAAATTCTTCCCCAAACATGTACTCAAATTGGGGAAAATCCTGTGAAAAATCCACACATGTAATAACATAAATGAATTGGCTTAGCACATTTTTTGGTGTATGCTCCTGAAGTGCCCTTGCATGGTCACTAGGCAATATGGGTTCTTCCCAGTCTTTTTTCTCGTATGGACATTCAAGCCACCATAGATTCTCCATAATAGGTCGAGATGGAGGGTAAATGGTGAGCTTATGGATAGAGAGACCATTTGAGATGGTCATTTCTCCTTCTCTACAGCCAACAAATGCATTGGTTGTGGCTAGCTAAGGTATTCCCAAAATAATGGAATGGCCTCGGGTAGGATCCTTTGAATGAATGACAAGAAAATCTACAGGGTACTCCCATGAGGCTAAAGTAACCATGACATCATCTAAAATCCCTTCAGGTATAACCCTAGTCTTATCTGCTAATTCCAAAATGGTTGGGGTAGGCCGAAGAAGAGGTTGTAACTGTAATTGTTCCAAGGTAGTAGTATTCATAACATTGATGGATGCCCCTAGGTCTATGAGAGTGTTTCCGATGCAGACCTCCTTAATGGTTATGGTCTCTACGAGGTTTCCTGGATTCCCATACTTTGCTAGCTTTGGCTTTTCTAATATGTACTCAGAGAGTCCTCCTACCAAATGTATTATAGAGGGCTCCTTTTGCTTCCTACCTGGTTTCTTAATACACAATTCTTTGAATACCTTACTATATATTGGAATGTCTTTAATGGATTGAAGCAGAGGAATCTTGACATAAATATTTTTCAATTCATTCAGAAAGTCAAATTTTGATCGGGTGGTAGGTTTCTTGATTACCAATCTGTCTGGATAAGGAGGGACGTTCATAATTTGTGAAGGTTCATTTTGGGGAAGCTTGGGTTCTTGATTCTTCAGGATAATAACATAATCCCTCCTAGTGTCATTCATGGGTTGTTGGGTGGTTTCCTCTTTTTCTTCTTTCTAGATGACTACTGAAGGTCTCTGGCTACCTAGAAATTTTCTCGATCTTAGTTGAATTTCCTGTAATGGAACAAGAGTAATAACATATGTCAGGAAGGCTTGCATCTCAAGATTTTTAAGAGGTTGAGGGGGATTATTATTGGGATTCAACACTAGCTGTGCTAGTAATAGTGTCGGTTTTGGGGAGCTTGCATTTTGAAATTGGAGCGGTTGTTGTTGTGGGATGGGAGGTAAAGGTGGTGGAACAAAACCTGGAAGAAGCTGCAGAGTGTTTGATGATAACTGAGGATAGAGATTTTTGTACATAGGGATAGGTGGAGCTTGAGGGTTTCCTTAGTTGTGTCCTCCCCTCCATCCTTTAATCCAAGGATGATGGTACTAAGTAGACCAGTTTTTCCAACCCGGTGAGTTCCACTATTTTTGTTGATAATAGGGTGGAACTTGGGATTGTAGATCCGAGTATGTGGGTTGATTCCTAGGCTGACATGGTCTCCTAGGTGCATAAGAAGACTTCCCAGGATATACACTCCTATAGATGGCTAATAAATCGGGCAATGATGGACATTTTTCAGTCACATGGTCTTCTGTACAAAAGCCACAAACTAAAATGTTATCTAATGGGCACTCCCTTGAGGAATTTTTTCTCCTGCATCTGGGGCAATATATGCTCATTGCTGCATTTTCCTCCTCCTGTTTCTTTTTGAGTTTAAGGGTATCCAACTGGGAACCTATTGTGCTTAGGATATTTTTATTGAAGTTTTCTAAAAGGTTCCCTATCTCTACTCTCGTAATACCACTTGAACTAACTGGTTTTAAGCTTTTATTGTAAGGGTCCTCAACATTCTTTCCTGTTTTGGCTCTAATCCTTGAGTAGTTTTTACACATTTCACATATTTCAGCAAATGGTTTATGAGAGATGTCACCTAATTCCATCAGGTTAAGCACCTCTAGATATTCTTCTGAAATTCCCTTAAGGAAAAGAGCCCTAACTGCATCCTCTGGGAGGTCATGGTATTTTGACTTATGGGAGATATAACCAAATATTTCCATATAGTTTTCAAGGGTCTCGTATTCTAACTGTTGGACTTTAAAGATGTCATTATGAGACTCTTTGGTCTTGCAGTAGTATTGGTACTTCTTAAGAAAGATGTCTTTCATGGATTCCCATGACCTAATGCTGGATTCTCCCAATCCCATGAACCATCTTAATGCAGAGTCTTTGAGGGTGGCAGGAAAGAGTTTTAATTTCTAGGCATCTTGTACATAGTTTTATCTCCTACACAAGATGTCAAATTCAAATAGGAAGGTGTCTAGATCTTCACTATTTTTACCATAAAAGGTAGGTAGTGCTGAGAGAGGAATATTCTTTATGTTCAAATTCGGAGTGGTGTCTAAAATAGGAAACCCAAAGGTAGTTTCGGTTTGGTTTCCAGTTTCTTCTTCCTTTCCGTGTCTTACATTGTTATGGTCCTCCTGACCATCCATATTGGCTTGGTTTCCAAAAAGAGAGTACCTAAGTGGTTTTATCTTTGAAGAGAACAAAGTTTATCTTTGATGAAAAGGTCTTCCTACTGATTGAATGTCTAGGACTCTACTCGAGCCGGTTGAGATTATCAGTGCCAAAGTTTATGTGTCAATTTGAGAGATAATTACATTGGTTAAGCTACCAAACAAAAGATTCACCTGTTCAGGGTCTATGATATCTTTAAAACTAGGTTTTCTTGGTTGTGGTGTAAAAGAAAAGGTTTTATTGTTTGGTTTTGTGGAAGACTCGAGTGTTTTTGCCTCCTATCCTAATATGATTGATGCTTCAGTTTCTTGTTTTATAGTGCTCCCTATGTTAGTCACTTAAGAGACTATTTTAGCTCTTTTGGTTGAGCTAGCTCCTATTTTTTGGTATCGGTCTGTGGATTTTATAAGTGGAACGTTCCTTCCCCAAAAGAGATCAGAAGGAACCTTCGTTGAAAGGTATGATTTTGATTTAATGTATCTACCTTGTGGGTCTCTAGGCTTATTCATTAAAGAAACAAAAAATAAAAATAAAAATCTACCATTTGATTCCTAGGTCTATTCATGAAAGCAAACAAAAAGAAAAACTACTATTGTGTTTGGGGGAGCTTACTATAGCAGATGTGCAGGTTCTTACCTTTCGTCTGAAATTCCCCCCAGCACCAAACTAATGCTAAGGTCTAAGGATGATATAATTCCTAATTACTTCTTACCTTAAGACAACTCCCCGGAAACGACGCCAAAATGTTAGGTGTTTTATATGTACTAAAAAAGACACTAAACTACCCTCAATTAAATTGTCAACCAGAGGTAAGTAAACTTAGAGTTGTACCAAAATATATGCCAAAGGCAGAATATTGGTAGGAGTGTATTTTAACTAAGGAAAGAAGCTATCTAAGGCTAATCTACTCAAACAAACCTATCTAATGAGCAACCCTACTAAGCAACTTGAAACTAGGTAACCTAAGTACTTTTGGGCCAAGGACTAATGGATAGTTCTTAAGAAAGCGAATGAAAACTCTATGTAAAGCAAACTATTTCATGACAGTAAGCAAAGGTAAACTACTAAGCATACTAAGCAAATGATGAAAGCAAACTACCTTTAACTTGCCAACCTACATTCAATGAGCAAGTACCCTATGAAAGCAATTAAATAAGCAAGAAGCACCTATCTAACCTAAATAAGCAAAAATAACCTATCTAACCTATTAAAGAAAATAGACAACCAAGAAAAAACACCTAACTAACATATTAAAGCAAATAGACAAGCAAGCAAAAGCACCTAACTAACCTATTAAAGTAAATAGACAAGCAAGCAAAAGAAGAGTAAGCAAAGACTTCTCATTGAAGAACTACCTAGCCTAAGAGGCAAGTGAACTAAATGCCTAATGCAAAACTATTTCTCTTGCGTGAAAGGAAGTTTAAATGCTCAATGTAATGCATGAAAGGAAATCTATTCTATTGAAAGAAAGAAAGACTATCAACTAAACTTATGAAAACAAGAAACTATCTCTTCTAATCTACGAAAGCAAGAAACTATATTTAATCTATGAAACACTCAAATGTAATGTTGGTGGTTGTGTGAATGCCTTAGGTCGTGACGGATGATATCTCGATGACACTTGACAAAAATTGACAGTTCTAATGGTATAAGCTCAATACTAATTTCAATGGAAAAATGAAAGGTGTGAAGTAAATAGTCCAATGAAAACTTAGACATGATAAAAGTAATGTTAAATACCCTATATATTCATGTATAAACCATCAACATCATGATGATATCATCATTATCTAATTAAAAAAAATCAATTGCATCTTAATCTATGAAAGGAAATTGCGTGAAAGGAAACTATACTATGACTATTTTAATCATTCAAGCTATGATAAAGAGAATGACTAAAACCAGAAATTAAAAACATGATATTAAAAAGTGAATTGACAATTACATTTAACCAATAACTAAGAAAGTGAAATCTATCTAAAACTGAAGTAAGAAAGCTATGATTCAAAAAATGGAAGCAAATCTATCCATCCATCAATCTTTGTCAGAAGAAACTCAGATTAAAACTATGCTCTATTCTAATTAAAAATATGTTCTAAGCTTGACTGTAAAAATATAAAAGAAAGCACAATTTATCATCTAACTACATGCGGGGTTAGTATAGTGAGAGAGAGAGAGTTGCAAGAAATTTCTAATCTACGAGATTAATGCATGTTAATAAATCTCATCATTCTAACCTATAAAAGAGAAGCAAAGCAGTTAAGCTACAACAAATTAATTAACAAAATAAAAATATACATGTACAACAAATAAAGAAAGAGCAAGTAAATTAAGAAATGCATAAATCAACATGAAGAGAGTTACCAGACTACTAGTGGGCCCCCCAACAAGTCGTGGTCACTCTCTAAAATCACACCATGACTTCAGCAGGCCAAATTCACCATAAAAATCCAAAAACACAATTTTGGCACTATTCTGGCAATGTAAAACTAGAAACAAAGAAAAATCGTTTTTCTGGCAATTCTAATGCTTATGCTACTTGGTTAACAATCTAACGATCATCCTGTTAGTATTTATAAGCTTACAACCCAAGTTGTCGACCACAGGAGGGTCGAACCACCTCTAAGTTCGACAATTACATTAAATGCATCCATAACTAACAAAACAGAGGAATCCAATGATCGCCCTCTTTGGACAACTGAAATCGAGTTGTCTTGAGCTTAGTAGCTAGAGGGGGCAATGAAAAACAAAACCCATGTGCTTGATTTGTCCACCAATGGTCACCAATACCATAACCACCAACTTGCCTTGTGTTTTTGTGCAATACTGGGTGCTGGAATGAGTGTCGGATCAAGTACCAGAACGAGTGCTGGATAAAGTGCCGGAACGAGTGCCAGTTCAAGAAACATGGTTCATTTTTCCCTGTAATAGCAGAAAAACATGAATTAACTCTTTGAAACCATAAAATATGATAAATTAAACTTGATTGAATAAAAAAACATGAATTATACGAACCTCATGCTGATTATATCATTTTACCATAAAATTCTTCAAAAGGCTCTGAAAGATAAAAAAAATGCATATATACATATGGAAAAAAGTGTATAATAATTTCATGAAGATGATCATATCTCAAGCCCAACAAGGATACAAGGAGCAATACCTTCTTTATCCAATTAATAAATCTCAAGCAAAAGGGTTCAGTTAATGAGCACATTGAGAACTTCCAAAGATTGAATATAAAGGTAACAGATATTCCAGATGAGCACTTGATTGATGTATTCATAGGAACTTTAAAGGATAACATTCAACATGAGGTTCGCCTTTGGGAACCCAAATAATTGGAGAATGCATTTAAGGTGGCAAGAAATGTTGAAAGTAAAAATATGGCTATGGCTACTAGAAGGACCAATCCTAACATCTATATAGAGAATAATGCCCCTTCTTCTAAAACACCTCAACCTACAAGGTTGACACCTCAACCTACAAGGTTGACACCTCAACAAGTGGAGGAAAGAAAAGAAAAAGGTTTATGCTTTAATTGCACGACAACAAGTAAAGTAAGGGACATAAGTGTGTTGAGAAGAAATTATTCTACATAGATTGTGAAGAGGAAGAAGAACAATAACAAGAACCATCTCAAGATGAAAACGTAGAAGCAATTTCATATGAAGAGTTGACTCCCATGATATCGTGTAATACTACATGCATTGAAGAAATGACGTCTTACCTAATAGGTAGGCACTTCAAGATCAAAACAGATCATTATAGTCTTAAATACCTCTTGGAACAAAGACTATCTTCAAAATAACAACAAAAATGGGTGACCAAGATATTGGGTTATGATTTTGAAATTGTCTATAAAAACGGGAAGCAAAATGTTGTGGCAAATGCACATTCAAGAATGGATGAAGATGATGAGACCTTTCTCTGTGTTATCTCGATCATCCAACCCGATTAGATAATATAAGAAACAGATGAATGGAATAATGACGAAAAAGTGTGGACTCTCATTCAAAGGTTGCAGCGGGATTCCATTGCATCAGATACA
>JASDQU010010301.1:510294-525097 GCA_032191745.1 Picea mariana | reverse complement strand
AATAGAAATTGTGTATTACTGTATATCTGTGTTTATGGTTGCATATCTGATACATTTCTGTTATATTATTGAATATATGTGATATCTCTGTGCATTTCTTTATTATATCTCTGCTCTCATTTCGTGTCGAAAATAATCTGGATCAGGGATCTGATCCATCGATTCGTTACTTCATCCTTATGTTGTCATCTCGGTTTTCAATAGGATCGTTCCTCCTTATGCAGGGTTACTAAGGCCTTATTCCTTCACAACCACCTTCCCGATTCTTGACGGGATTTTCAAGGAAGGTATTTCTATGGGGAGATTTACTCAGGGTACTACCTGAGATATGTAAGGATGTCGTCCTCTCAAGAACCAGACGTGAAGTCTGAATTTGATCAGTATGCACACAAATAACGAATTCATGAAGACATAAATCATACATAGTCTTTCCATATAAATATACAACTACCAGTACTGATCAAAACACCATACAGTCATTCTTATAATGAAATCATTCACAGATTCACAGCTTATGAGCATAATTATCAGAATAAGCACATATATATATATCAAGATGCCAGAAGAAAAACACTTATCAGAGATAACACCAGGGTCAAGCAACTGCTGAGAGGGGTGATCATCTCCACCCAACCATAGGCTTAGAGACTCCCAACGGATTTACCACTAGCCACCCCCAAGCTGAGACCACGATGCTGTGAGACTACATCTCTATTTGCCAGTGACCAGGAGCAAAGGTTGCAATCCTTCCTCTCTGCTATCACTCACTCTACGTAATGCCAGAGTTCTCCCCTCGCGTCTGCCCCCCAATCGCTTCTACCCCATGCCTTATCCTCTTGCGAGGTTGTGTGTGGCGCGATTACCGTCGCGCTGGTCAGGCCTGACGGCTCTATTGATGGGCAGTTCACCTCCCATCCCTCATTAAACCATCTACCTATCAGCCTGCGAGACATTAAATTCAGGGCCAACGAGCCACTTTTGGTTGTCCGGGCCAGTGGAGTCCAAATATGGTATTAATCCTCGGTGGAAGTTAATGCCACCTTTCCAGGTGCCTTCCACCACCATCGTGGTCTCTTTTTAGTACATCCCCTCTCAGCAGTTCTGCAATATCATTTTGTAATGTTCTATACATTCATCGACCTTCTTCATAAGGTCCATTCACGTCATACATTCACATTTTCATCATGCTTTAGCATGGTAATTCCTATAATAGGATTAATTACAAATTTGGGGGAAACAGGGTGTTACACCATCCAGGAACTGTTAGTATTACAACAAGAAATTTGCAGGTTAAAGAAGCTACATAATGATAAATTACAAAAAATCTGTGTTGAGGGGACAAGGTGATAATAATATTTATTGATAGAAGAAAGAAATTATTGGTTGATAATACTTGTGTATGTAATGATGAGTTCATTACAATTGATAGTTGGATGAATAGAAGTAATTGAATTGTAGTTGTAAACAATTCTGAGATAACTTTGTGAATTTTTTTTGAATCTTTACTATGAATATATATATATATATCTTGTACATGATATACTCACAATTTTTTGGGCTGAGGAATGTTGAAATTGCAGGAAGAAAGGGTCTTGGATATGGTAGTGTTGTAATCCCATAAAAAATACCAATGCATATTTTTCCAAGAACCAATTATTATGAGAAGAATCTCATGTCTAGAAGAAAAAAAATCATATATAAATTAGTTTTGGGAATTATAATTTAATAAGCACTGGCAAATTTCTTTGGATGAAAGTGAATTGAGAAAATTGCAGGTAGGATGGTCTTGGATATGGAAGGGATGTAAGCCATATGGAAGACTAATATCTACAGTTGTAGAAGCCAAACATTTTGAGCAAAAAAATTCATGCATGGGAATTTTGTTTTCCTGTATAAAATAAATTTCAAAAATTAATAATTACAAATTGTATGTTATGCTAACATTTTGTGTGGTCGAATGAAAGGTTGAAAAAATTGAAGGTAGAATGGTATTGGATATGGTAGGGATGTAATCCCATAAGGAAGACTGATATCTACAATTGCAGAGCCAAACATCATGGGCAGAAAGCTCATGCTTTGGAAAATTTGGTTTTTCTGTATAAAACAGATTTGACATTTATGATTGAAAATTGTTATAAAGATATCTCATGATGATTGTATTTGTATAATATATACGATATGTTGGATATGCAATATGGAAAGAATGAAAAAGTCTATTCTTGTGACATGAGAACCATGCATCCCTAGAAATATTCTTGTGCAATAAAGCGTTGGCCAAGCAACATGGATCACCTAAGGGACTGTATAGAAGAGAAGGGGATGGTTGAGCCTAGGCCTAGAAGGTGAGTGACCAAAAGGAAGAGGATACTTTCATAGTTTTTGTAAACTATTGACTGGGATCATGCAAACAATGGGTATGTCAAGGAAATCAGTGAGTCAAGTTAACAAGAAATCCATATGGATGGAGATCCATGAACCGCACAAATAAGTATTGTACTGGATTATGAAAAATTTACTCTTAAATTATGAAAATAAAATAAAATATGCACAAAGTTGTGAATTGACATGCTCGCCGATTTGAAATGTTGTAGGAAAACGATGAATGTTGAGGATCTGGAAAAGTACCAGACTATGAGGGAAAATAAGAAGGTGATGTTAGAGCAGTTGAATGATAAAGGGATGGAATGAATAAAGTCCAATGGACTTTCTACAGCTGGAGTTCTGGAATCCACAACTCTGAAACTTCCTAGTTGAGTGCACTGGAGCCCTGGAGAGAAGTGGAACAACCTGAGGGACTGCATGGTAAAGAAAAGGGTTCATTTCTTTGGGTTTTGTAGGCTAAGAGGGAAGGAGAGCTTGTTGGTTGGAACTATTGCCAGAAATATAAATTCTAAATATCATTATACATGTTTTGGGTCGGAATGCCTATGTATACATGTTTAATTTTAGGCTAGGGTGCCTATGTATATAAGAGTTGGCTCAATTTCCTGTGTGGATTAAGGCCAAAGAGCCTATGTTTGCAATGTTAATAACATTGGAATGGTGTTGTGCACTGAGGATAATGCAAAAATAAGGGGAGGGGGATATAACACCCCAGCTTTCACCCTTATGAATTATAATGTATTATGTAATTGTGACTTAGGATGGTGATCCAGTAAATTTGAAAAGGGGCCAGAGTGCCTAGGAAATGTAATACATCTATATACATTAATAAAAGAATACATCATTGGTTGCAAGATGGACAAGGACAAAAGAGATAGGGGGCTATGATTCCACAAGAGAAGGGGATTGAGGGGCTAAGTATTTATTTTATTTTATTTACCCATTTTTGTTTTAATGGAGAATAACAATTACATGAGCTTCTTGGGGGTAAGGCCAAGTGGTTCCTTAATTCCAAGAATTACTTAAACTCATCATTGATCTATTTGGAAACTTCTGTCATTCTTGTTCTTCTGGTTGCTTCTTCCTCATTCACTCACTCAATTGATCATTGTTAACACATTTAAATATGTTTTCTCTCCATTCATTCTTTCACCAATTTGTCTTTCCTCATTCCTGTTTTGGATTGGGAAAGGAAAACGAATTAATGGAGAGGAGCCATGGTTTTGTTGGTTGTAAAGAATGTTGGTGTATTCCAACCATGAATTAATGCTTGCATGTATGAGATGCTTTGTCTTGTGTTAAGTTTCACTCACAAATGCGAGTCCTAAGATTCCTAGTAGGGATATTCTTGACCAGATGCAATGGAGACCTAGAAGGATATGGAAAACCTCATGGATTGTGTGGCAGAGAAGGGGGTCCATTCTCTTGGGTTGTGCAGGCTGGGTATAAGAGAGATGGTGTACTTTGGATTGTTGTGAGTGTTGAAAATCCTATGAGAGCTTGAGTGATGACTGGTTTGGGGGAGCCATTTCTAGATGGATGTAATAGATTATTGATCATTCCAGGAGCGAATGGATGCCTATGTGCATGATATTGATAGAAGTTCAGAAAGAATTGTCCATATATGAGATTACTTGGAGTTTCTAGTAGGGATATTTCCTGACTAGTAGCACTGGAGCCCTGGAGAGAAATGGAACAACCTTAGGGACTGCATGGAAGAGAAAGGTGTTCATTTCTTTGGGTTGTGTAGGCTAAGGGGGGAAAGAGAGATGGAAATTCATATTTGTTGTGTGGTTTGAAAAAATGAGAGCTAGTTAGCAAATTGTTGTGTGTTGCATATTTGTCTTAGGAACCATCCTTATGGATTCATATCTCTGGCTTGGGGGTGACCTGTTGTTGAGAGTAAAAGAAAAACAATGTATATGGGTTGGAGGAACATCCTTGGTCTTCATCCAGTTGGTGAATGTTTACTTCCAAAGATAAGTGCTCTTAGTGTTTTCTGTATAGTGTATATTCTACTGCATATTAAATTATCTCTGAGATATGTATTTATAATGTGCATGACTACTGGTTATTTGTGGTGCATGACACGTTGTTTGTTTCTTTATGTTATAGAATGAATATTTATTTACACATGTGGTTTTCATGTCTCTTAATTAACTTAGAAGTGATTCAAATTAAGATAACTCACTGTGAAGTGAGTTCCTGGACTGCGGTGTGCCTCGCTTGTGGGTGCTTGGGTGTGTTACAGTTGGATTAAGTGGTGTAGCCAAACCTATGGGTGGTTGGGTACATTACAATATATGTCGCAAAGATAAGTATAATTGTACATATTGTATATAGTAAAAATTAAAAGAGAAGAAGAGAAGAAAAAATATGAAAAATGAGAAAAAACCAAAAAGAAGTAAGTATATGGATAAGTGGTAGATAGATAGTTGAAGGATACATTTCACAATAGAAGTTAATAAGTGGTATGACAGAACTTGAAGACACATTGTGATAGAAAAATATGAACGAAGAACATTGAGATGGAAAGTGGTCGGAAAAAGAAAAAGGATGTGAACATAAAAGTGGGATACAATAGAGCATTTGTGACAAGTCTTATAAAAGGAGGAAACATGAAAAAGAAGACCCATTATGACTTGAAGAAAACTAGAGATAAAGAAGAAAGTCGAGCACAATTAGGTATTTTTGAGTGATCAACGATGATTCAGAATAGTATTTTCAGGATTTTTGTAGTATGGCATTGCCTAAGGATGGAGCTCCCAACCACATGAAAAGGAAAACTGACGCAACACCCCCTACCTCAGCAGGATCTGCGTGACCTTCCGGTCTTTGGATCTTTTTGTTTCCCTGATCCGAAGTGGATCTTTAGTTCCCACTGGAACCTTCAATATGAAATAATACCATAGGTCCTTCTTAGAAGCTACACATGCATGAACCAGCACTAGGCATGAACCTCCACCCCACGTGACCACTGACTTAACCCAAAAAGGTTTTTCGTATTTCACAACTTTGTGATTTCTATTGTGAGTCCCCACAACTCCTTCAATTCCTGAAACCCCAAAAAGGGATAACGAGTCTTTATCTCCTCCCTTCTGCTTCAACCATATGACCTCCAGTCAAATATTGGGACTCCACCTCTGAGTGCGTCGGGATTTCGTGACTTGTGAGTTTGTGATGTTACTCTTCTCTCGTTTCCCAAAACCTGAACTCACGACTTATTAACCACGGATCAAAAACCCTGAACCTTCCATGAAATGATGGTCTAGATCACATTGGGACTTCGCGTATCGGGGATTCCCAAAATAGTTTCCTCTAGTCTATCCATGTTTCTGTATATTTTCCTAACTTTCCCAACTGGAATCCTCAATCGGTTGTCCCTTCCACTTCACCAAATATTCAAAATATGTCTTCCTTTGGGTCTTCTTACCAATTCTCGGATCAATGATCTTTTCCATCTACGGCTTTTCAGCTACAGGAATATGTTTGACCCACTGAACTTCTTTCTGATTCTCTTCTCCTCTCGCTTCATCTACTCTATAAGGATATAGAGTTACTACGTTGAATATCGATGATATGCCCACATCATCTGGCAATTCTATCTCATAAGCATTTGCCTCAAATTTTCTCAGAATCTTACATGGCCATATCTTTTTCATCTTCATCTTATTATATGTTCCCCTTGGGAAAATTTCTTTTATTAGATGCGCTAAGACCAAATGTCCCACTTCGAACAAAATCTCTCTTTTGTGATGATATTCTCTACACTTGTATTCCTAGTTGGAACTCTGCAACCACTCTTTAATCTTACTGTGGAGCTCTCGCATTTTTGTTGCAAAATCTTTCACTCGAACACTTATGAACTTATTCTTCTCTAAGTCTATCAACTTAGATAGTCCCCTTGGCTACATTCCATACATTATATGGAATCAACTCTGTCTTGTGCTCTGGTTAGATGAGTCATTATATGAAAATTCTGCTTGCAGTAGAATCTAATCCCATTGACTGTGATGTTCAACTACCAAACTTCTCAATCAATCCCCCAAACTTCGATTTACTACCTCAGACTGTCCGTCCGTCTAAGGGTGATATATTGAGCTAAAAGATAAATCTGTCCTTATATTCTTCCATAGCATCCTCCAGAAATGACCAATGAATTTGGTATCCCTATCTGAAACAATACTCTTGGGTAAACAATGAAGTTGAACAACTTCTTTGAAAAACAGAGTTGCAAAGTGTATTGCATCACTGGTTTTCTGACATGGAATAAAATGTGCCATTTTTGAAACACTGCCGACTACCACAAATATGGAATCACAAGCTCTCTATTTCCTCAGAAGTCCTAACACAAAATCCATGCTTACCACGTCCCACGACCTCTCTGGTACTAACAATGGTTGATACAACCTTGTATTCTGTCCTTTCCCCTTTGTGTGCTGGAAAATTCTACATTTGTTGACAAATTTCTTGACATTTGTCCTCATCCCTAGCCAATAATAAAAATTGTTCAGTTGGGAAAATGTTTTGTCATGGCCGAAGTGTCCAGCCAATCCTCCACTATGTTTTTCCTTCAAAAGGTTTTCTCTCATAGAACTCTTCGGGATACACAATTGATTCCCTTTGAATAATAATCCATCCTGGATCAAGTATTCAATCCATTGGCTTTTGTATTTTAGAATAGGATTCTCACATGCTTCATAAGCATCCTTGAAATTAGAATCATCTCTGTACATGTCCTTAAGACTATCAAAACCAAAGGTTTTCACATGAAACTCCTACAGAATCAAACATTTCCTTCTCAGTGCATCAACAACCTTGTTAGCATTTCCAGAAATGTGCTTTATAACAAAAGTAAAGTTTTGCATAAATTCAACCCATTTTGCATGTTTCTGGTTCAATTTTTCCTGTTTGGTTATAAACTCTAAGGCCTGGTTGTCGCTATACAAAACAAATTCTTTCAGAACCAGGTAGTGCCTCCATTTCTTCGACGTTTGTATAACTACATAAAAATCTTTATCATATGTGGAATAATTCCTCTTGGCATCATTCAGCTTCTCACTGAAGTATGCAACTGGTCTATTGTCTTGACTTAATACTACTCCAATTGCAAATCCACTTGCGTCACATCTCACTTGAAATGTCTTACTAAAATCTGGAAGAACTAGAACTGGTTGTCCAGTTATATTCTCCTTTAACAACTTGAAACTTTTATCTGTTTCCTCTGTCCAATGAAAATATTTATGTATTTTCTTGGTTGTGTCCATCATTGATGCACCAATTCCACTAAAAGTTCTGATGAACTTCCTGTAAAAACTGGTTAGTCCATGGAAGCTTCCGACTTCAAAAATATTCCTTGGCAACGACCACTCTTTTATTACTTTTACCTTCTCAAGATCCATCTTCAACTCATTCAAAGAGATCACGAACCCCAAATAAATGAGTTATGTCTTCATGAAAGACAACTTCTTCATATTTATCAGCAACTTCTCTTGCTGCAACCTTCTCATTACTAGAGTTAAATGTCTCAAATGTTCTTCCTCAGTCTTACTGAAGATTAGTATATCGTCAAGATACACAATTACAAACTTTCCAATGAAATCTTTCAAGACTTCATTCATTAATATCATAAAATTGCTTGGCGCATTAGTCAAACCAAATAGAAATACAAGCCATTTATACAACCCTTCATTCGTCTTGAATGTTGTATTTCATTCATCACCTTCCCTCATTCTAATCTGATGATATCATCTTTTCAAATCAATTTTTGAAAAAACCTTTGCTCCACTCAAGCAATCCATCAAGGTATCCATCATGGGTAAAGGAAATCTATACCTGATGGTGATTTTTTTTGTAGCCCTCGAGTCTGTACACATTCTCTAGCCACCATCCTTCTTTGGACTTAACAATGTTGGCACAATGCATGGACTCAAGCTTTCCCCGATCAACCCTTTGTCCTTCAAATCTTGGACTTTCTTCTTAACTTATTCATTCTCCTGCAGTGTCAATATGTATGTTCTTTGTTTGGAAAACTCGGTCCTGGTATAAGGTCAATGTTACGGCTTACACTTATGATGGGTGGCAATGAACAAGGTAAATCATCCACCATTATATCAACAAAATTCTCAAGCATTTTCTGAGTTTCCTCAGGTAGATCATCTATTGAGGTACTGGTCAAGATGACTCTAGGTTTTCTAGCCACCTTAAACTGCATTTCTTTGTACTTCTTGACTTGATCCAAAAGTTCCTTCCCACTCATGAGAACTATAGTATTGCTTGTTTCTTCTTTAACCTTCTTGTCTTCAATTGGCAGCAACATATGTGTCCTACCATTCTTCTCCAAGGTATATGTGTTATTTCTTCCATCATGAATAACATTCTTGTCATATTTCCATGGTCTCCCCAACAAAATATGGCATACATCCATGGGAATAATATCACATAAGATCTCATCTCTATATCCCCCTATCTTAAAGTCAACTAAACATTGTTTAGTGACAATTACCTAATGTCCTTTTTGCAACCATGAAACTTTGTATGGGCTTGGATGTGCAATTGTTTCCAATTCCATCTTCTCCACCATTTTTGTGGATACTAGATTATCTGTGCTTCCACTATCCACTATCACCTTGCATACCCTATCCTTGGTCTTGCAAGCAGTTTTGAACAAACTGTTCCTCTGGACTGGATTCTCCATCTCTTTCTCTGGCTTCAAGATAACTTTCCTCATCATTAAGGATCTTCCACCTTCTGCATCTTCTGCCTCAAAATTTTTCCTTTGCTCTTCTTAAATGTGAGATTCACCTCCTCCATCCCTTTTTCTATCGGACATTCAAAATATTTGTGTCCTATCTTTCCATAGAAAAAACACTTTATTTCACCTCCTCCACCTCTTCCTCTTCATCTGGCTCRAKGAAAAGTGTTCYTATCRTCATAATGTCCTCCTTGTGAGCTTCCTCCCCTTTCTRGGTGATTATGAGKTTTCTTTTCTTCATCCTTGGGTTTATGTACTCTRTCCTGGGMAATTWCTTTGCCTCTRCTCTRACTTCTACCTCTTCCCGTTTGACCTTGATTTCAGGCCAATTTTACTTCTTCCTTTGAAGCAATTTGATAAGCATCTTCTACATTCCTAATTGTCACCATGCTCATCTCATCTTGAATCTCATATCTCAGGCCATCCATGTATTTGGCAACCTTTCCCTTTCCATAGATGGACCGAGCATGGGTCTATATTGACATCTTCTCAATAGCATTGTTTCAATATTTTCTGTGCAAATTCAAATCACAACTATCCTTTGTCTTCCCTATGCAGAAAACAAAAGTTGTTAGCTAAGCTCTAATACCACCTGACGCAGCACCCCCTACCTCAGCAGGTTTTGTGTGACCTCCTGGTCTTTGGATATTTCTGTTTCCCTGAGCTGAAGTGTCTCTTTAGTTCCCACTAGAACCTTCAATACAAAATAATACCACAAGTCCTTCCTAGAAGCTACACCTATGCAAACAAGCACTAGGCATGAACCTCCACCCCACGTGACCACTCGGTGTGACCACTGACTTAACCTGAAAAGGTGCTTCGTATTTCATGACTTCGCGATTTCTATTGTGAGTCCCCCCGACTCCTTCGATTCTCAAAGCCCCAAAAAGGGCTAACAGGTCTCTTGATCCTCTCATATTCTTCAACCATAGGACCTCCATTCAAATATTAGGGCTCCACCTCTGAGCGCGTCGGGATTTCGCAAATCGTGAGTTCGTGATGTGAATCTTCTCTTGTTTCCCAAATTCCAAAATCACAACTTCTTCACCATGGATCAACGTCCATGAACCTTCCATGAACTGACAGTCCAGATCGTGTTGGGACTTCACGTATCAGGGATTCTCGAAATAGTTTCCTCCACGCTTCTGACTCCTGAAATGCCAAAACTCCAATCTCCAATCAACGACTCTCATTGATTCAGATCTAATAGTTGCTAATCCTTCTGAGATTGCAAGTTTTGAAAGACACTTAGTCTTATCCTCTCTGTTGATATACTAGATCCAATGGTCCACGGAAAATAAGTGTTTCTCCCTCCAAGAATTTAAACCGTTCGTTCATACTCTTGATAACTCTTGCCAAATAACTTGTCTTCCTTCCTTGCAACTTCTAGACTCCAAGGATCCTATGTGCACACCTTGCATGACTTCCACAATAACCTCTAGTTATCCAACGATTCCAACTATGTGCACTCCTTGCGACAAAAATCCTTCAACTGCTCACTGGGTTGGAAAAATTCTAATACTTCAACCTACCCGTGCACACCTTGCACGGCTCTGTGCTATCCTTTCACTTCTACTAGTATGAAAACAACAATATCCCTCCTGATCTCTCTGAGAAAAACTCAGAATCTTGTCAACGCACTCCTTGCAGAATTTCACTGCACTCCTTGCAGGATTTCTCAGGAAGAGAAACAATTGAAACTCATACTGTCCCTTTCACAGACTTCATACATTCAACATGAAATCATACACATAAGCATTGAAACAAATGCACAATAGAGCATATAAGAAAACTGTAAACATACCATTCAATAGATGTAAACAGTAACCATAACAACACCATGAAATTGAGTCAAAGCATTCTTATATTAATTCAAGTTCTTATGTACATGGGGTCTATAGAAACAACTATCTTCTTATACATATTCTACAATCTTTGTTCTTCTCTGCTCTCCTATGCTCTTTCTCTCTACAGCTCTTACCATGAGAATAATGAATACAATACAATAAATACGTATGAGGTAGCTTTCTCAAGTTTTACCTCCTACAACCTCAATCTATCTAATCGAATTAAAGCCTACATCTACTTTACATTTATTACATTAAATGGTTACAACCGACAGATGAGATCAACCACTCAAGATCTGCGTTACAATATCCAAACCATAAAAGAAAATGTATCTTTTCCATATATCACATTAATGTCTCATCTTTTCAAATTCAAAATGTCTTGAAAATGTGCGCTGGTGCATATCCAATTGTCATCCAGTTGCATGTGCTTACGATGCTTCTGCATCAAAAACATGCAGTGCCACAATATCATCATATGAGAAAGCACTAGAAGTTCAAAACCCTAGTCAACATGAAGGAATCGTAGATGTGGACGTGATTCCATCACCTAAACCAGTGAGTCCAATAGTTGTAGAAGATAAATAACTAGTAGCAAAAGCAATGGATGTGGATCCGATAGTTGAAGGAAAAAAACCCAATGAAGCAAAAAACCCTACACAACAACTTGGTTTGGGAGCACCGTAGCGGAAAAATATGGATGATGGTGAAAGAATAGAGTCTAACGAACCCAAGGCACATGCCAAATCAGAGAAACAACCTATCGCAGAGACACCACTGCTAATAGAAGAACAGGTACATGTCAAAGATGTCACACGAAAACCAGATTACAACATAGAATAAAAAGAGGATACGCACCAGGAAGCAAAGTCATCCACCATGACAAAAATGAGTAATGGAAAGCAAACAGTGTAGAGGTCAGTGTGGAAGCTAACAAAAGTTACAATAGCACTACCATGCATACCTGAAGGAGTAACAATACTTCTTGATATTTTAGGACATGTGGAGAAATTGAAGTACACAGACCATGACATTGCAGACAAGGACAAGTTCCCTAAATTTGAGTTGCAGGTATATATGGAAATAAAAGAGATAAGTTCATCAAAAGTTCCAATATTAGAACCAAAACAGTGTATTACAGGGTTGTACAATACGGGCATAATGAATTTATTGGAAATTTTTTAAGAACCAAATATCAATATAGCATAGAAAAACCTCAGAATAAGTAATCAACGCCTTGAGAAAGAGAGAATTTCATATAATAAGCCTCTTCGAGGGGGAAACTTCCTTTTACCCCACATAAATGTTCAAGTACAAGATGATTGCAAATGAAAATGTCTCCTTGGTATATATAGGAGACTAGGCGGTATAATTACAACTAATGAAATAAAGCCAACATAAATAAAATAACATTACTAATGTAATATGCCCCAATTAAGGGGTAGTGATTAGGGCTTAACATGCCCCTCCCATTGAGACAAGTGTTGTCCACAATGCTTGAGTAACTCTATATGCTTCTGTATAAAAGCCTCATCTTCCCAAGTGGAATCTTCAGCAGGTAGTTTCCTCCATTTAATGAGATACTCTGAAATGGATCTATTCCTCAGCTGGTGAATTCTTGTGTCAGTGATGGATTTAGTCTCCAATATGATTTTTCCTTGATCGTCAAGTTCTATAAATATACTTTGAATTGGGATCTTGTCACCTATAACCTTCTTTAAGCATGAAACATGGAAAACTGGGTGTACTTGTGAAGATGCAGGCAACTCCAATTTGTATGCCACAGAACCAATCTTTTGCAACACCTTATAAGGGCCATAGTACTTTGGTGATAATTTATTATCCTTCTTGGATTGCTTGAGGGACATCTATTTGTATGGTTGTAGTCTTAAAAACACCCAATCCCCTACTTCAAAACTTATTTCACTACGATATTGATTTGCTTTTTTTTCATGCGATTATGTGTCATGGTCAGGTTGTCCTTTAAGATTTAGAGAACTTTTTGTTGATGCTCGATGTGATCTTCCTCTACTTGAACCTTAGATTTTTATTTTATAGAATAAGTGATGGAAGGAGGGTGGTATCCATAGAGTGCCATAAAGGGTGTCATTTTTGTTGTAGTATGAAAGGAAGTGTTATACCACCATTCTTCCAAGGGTAACCATTTGAACCATTATGTTTGTTTATCAGAGACAAAGAGACGAAGGTAGCCTTCCAGACATTTGTTCACTATCTCAGTTTGTCCATCAGATTGAGAATGATAGGATGAGCTATGAGCCAATTGAGTACCCAAACAAGAAAATAATTCTGTCCAAAAATGTCCAGTGAAGATGGGATCTCTGTCACTTACAATAATCTTTGGGTTTCCATGTAGCTTTTGAACTGTCTCCATGAAAGTAGTGGAAACTGTACTAGCTTTGAAGGGATGAGAGAGTGAAAAAAAGTGTTACTTCTCACACACCTAGGATTTATTTTTCCTAAGGTTATTCCTTGTTTATTACTCATAATTAATCCTTATCCAGTCTCCTATATTTTAGGGGAGAATATTCCACCTGAAGAATATTCTCTTTCATTTGACACTTCAGTTTGACTAGTTGAGTTGAGTTTAGATGTTGCATTGGTTTTTTCACCATGAAACATTGGAATCATCACTAACTCACTACTCTTTGTTCATTCAGTTAACTAAAGACTAGTTGACTAGTTAACTCAGCTAGGTGGCAGTTCACTCCCGTAACTGCCTGAGAGACTAGACTAGGTGGCAATTCACTCTCGTAACTACTGGTGTGTGTCTAGATCACTCTAGAACACCACTATGTCTTATTAGTTACTCATGTATCCTATATCTACTGTAAATTATTCACTCTTTGAGTGTGGAATACAATTAATGAGAATTCTTCCATTTCTTTCTCTCCTTCTCCTTCTTTTTCAATTCTCTCTGCAAATGTGTGTATTATTGTTTAGCTAGATATATTCTATGTAGGTTCAACACATTTACATGGTATCGGAGCCAACGGACTACTAATCAAAATATACACCAAATTATTTTTGCAGGTATTGAAGATTGAAGAACACAAAAAATATGGAATTTATGTTTTACTCACCGATAATACTTCTCACGCCTCATAACTATTTGGAGTGGAAGCCAAAGATT
This sequence comes from Picea mariana, assembly GCA_032191745.1. Lineage (NCBI taxonomy): Eukaryota > Viridiplantae > Streptophyta > Pinopsida > Pinales > Pinaceae > Picea > Picea mariana. The sequence goes on along the minus strand of JASDQU010010301.1, from coordinate 510,963 downwards.
ATACTTTTTCTTAAAAGTATAGGCTTATACAAAATAAACATGGAAACATAAGTAGAGCGTGATTCCGCCGATGAGAAAAATGACTTTCTCAATAGATAAGATATAGCCATAGGATTTATCTGCATGTCTATTTGTTCAGAAATTCTCCACCAAGTATGTGATGTCACACAAGAATTCAATCCAAATGAATTATGGACCAGATTAGAGGTTCTATATGGGAATAAAGAAGATTGTGAATATTTCATGCAGGGGATTGAAAATATAGAGCCAGAAGAGAAACCGTCAGAAGATCAAGCCTCTTATTATGAAGAGTCTTCTACAAAAGTTTTTGCAGAAATTTGTATTCCAATAATTGAAGATGATGTCTACTCCATTTTGGATTTATTTTTTAAAATTCATGTGGAAAATATATGGCATGCATCTCAAGAGTCACATGCAGACACTTTTGCATGCACCATGCATGCAAAATTTCATCATTTTTCCAGAAATAGCCACGCAATTTCCAAAATTTCATCCAAAATTTATTTGGATATTATTCATTACAAGAAGATAAAGTGGATATGTGTGGAAATATCAATGATGCATATACTTCATCAGATCCATGCAGACATCTACATCTTCAACAAAATCTTTAAAGAGCACAAACTTGCACAGTGGCGATCTCTTCTT
>JASDQU010010301.1:485469-509362 GCA_032191745.1 Picea mariana | reverse complement strand
AATGGGTATAGGATTGAACCATTGTGTATTTTGATATGAACCATTGCACCTCTTCATTTTATTTTAACATAAATAATATTCTCCTTTTATTCATTAATTTATTGTGTAATTTTATCAATTTAATTAGAAGATTAATATTGATTTGAATTTCATCCTCATGATTTGATCAAAGGTATATATTGACTCCTTATATCACTCCCATTCTTTTTTTGCATCTCCAAGTCTCCAACATATCATATTCAATATTTTACTGACTATTTGTACTGTTATAGTGTTAAGCTCATCAAATTACTCCACAGGCCCCTAACTATTTACATAAATCAAATTCTACAAAGGTAATTTCTTCAACCCAACGTTAAAATGATCATAGGCTCAAAACCATGATCTTATCCATTTAAGTGATGCTCCTAGAACCTCTGTTTTCACCCTTATTCCTCTATCACGAGATTGGTGATGGAACCAACTGCTCCAGACTTCAACCTTCTCTCATTCTTCCTGAGTAATGCTTTAGTAAGTAAACTTCGTTGAAGTACGTATAAGAACTCTTTGTTGACATTATTTTTCATATTCCCTTAGGATAAGACCCAAAGTATTAACTCATTTTTGTCATGTAGTTATTGAACTTATCCTTTTAGTTTTTTAAGAATCTTCACATGACCAGGAACTAGGACCGTAGACTTAGGAAAAAGGAGCTTCGGCTCTCCAGGTATTCGATATTAATGGAATTTTGATGGTTCAAAATATTTGAAGTAAATCGATCGAAGTGTTCATATGGTATAGGTGACTGTTACCTGTTGGAAAATAGTCCATGTTTACCCTATCCTTCCAATGGATTAACCCAATGACTGAGATTTTAATCTCCTGGATATGACGAATGATGAGATTATGGATATTCTTTTAAAACTTCCAATGACCTTAATCCCATGTGTTCATGCTGACGTGTATCTATTGACATGGAACTGGCTAAGTGGATGCCATGTGTCACCTTGATTCATGACTTTTGTATACCTAATATTCCAAATGAGACTTGATATGTGTCACCTTCCAGAATGTGCCACGTGTCACTTTCTATATCATTGATTAGATCTCATGATTTGTGTTATTTCAATCTCCCTTTTATATCGTACAACTCACAGGATTTCACAATTATGGATTTGCACTTCGTGGCTTCAACACTTCGTTGCTTTGACACTTCTAATATTTCCTACTCTCCATTAATAATTGAAGTAGGGAAGTTTCAAATTACCAAAACATATGTTATCCTTCCACTCCTGATCTAATGGCTCACATTACTCCCAAATTATTCCCTCAATCTAACGATTGGTGGGATTTTGCAGCTTCTACACTCTGGGACTTCATGAATAAACTTATTCAACTAGCTTGAATGGTTATCATCGGATGTCCATGACCAATGGTTTGGATTTAAACCAATCTCCCTATCATATTGGAAAACTGGCAGGATTTCAACAATTCACGACTTCGCAATTTCGTGCCTCTACCTTGTCTCCAATAATCGTTGAAGTGGTGAAGTACCAAAGTCACAAACATTATGCTATCCTTCCACTTGGCTTCGATCAATGGTTGATATTTTGACCTTCTGATTAGATCAAATGTCTATGAAAGCTCCTGAACTTCATTTTTATCCTTGATCAATGGTCATGATCACTTGAAGATTTTTTGACAAGATTTCTGTACTTGCAGAACTCTATTTTGACTTCACTTGAATGCACTAACTCCTCATGATCTTTGTATCAGTGTGTTCCTTTATGAATTTTTTATACATGATCACAATACTCTATTTCTCCTAATATTTTCCAACCTTTCCAAACATCTTAACGTTGTGTGTTTTGATTATGTGTGTGGATCTTTTGTGCATTAACTAATGTGTTTCCATCCTAAGATTTGATCTTTTTATGAATTTTCTTGCATTCCTTTTACATGATTTATATCAATGAAAACTATGACTCTTCTGCTGTCCTAAACATTTCCATCATTCATGAAATTTTTATGCATTCTTTTGCATATATTTTCCATGGTTGACATCAATGAAAACTAGACTTCCAACACGTACACCTAGAGCACCTCGATGAGCAGTGTTGAGACACCTCTACAACATTCAAAGCGAATAAATGGTGTGTTAAGGTCCAATATGATAAGTATTTATGTCCTTGGAAGTATGTTGAGGGTGACTTGGTTCTCCTTTATGACCAATCCAAAGAACCGTTGGGGGAAGTTAAGTTTAACCCCATGTGGCATGACCCTTATAGTGTGCCACATGTCTTATAGAAAGGAACCTATGAATTAGAATATTATTATGGGAATGTGTTGGATGAGCCCATAAATGGGCACTACCTTAAAAGGTATTATGCTTTATCTCTCAAACTTGGGTGTGCCCTTTAATATGTTAGTGTATCTTAGTGTATATACTTCTTTTTTCATTTATTTTTTGTGTCATCATCTTGCTTATTGAGTTTTCCCTTGGTTAGTAGATGTCAATGGAGTCTTTGGTATACTTAGGATTCATGGATGGAACCAGTCATCATACACAGAACTTGTATTTCATCGTTTGGGTTATCCATTCACTTGAGTGACAACTGGTTTCTTGAGGTGGCATTGTCTGGAGCCATCAACGAATAATGTGGCTGAGTATAGTGCCATCATCAAGCTATTACGTGACTCCATTTCACATGGTGTTCGATATTTAGAAGTTTTCATGGAATCCAAGTTAGTTGTATGTCAGTTGAACAACAACTACCATGTGAGAGATCATACTTTACTCTCACAATTTCTACCGGTATGAATTTTAGAATGATACTTTGATTTTCTTACTTATAATCACATCCCAAGAAGTTCCAATCAAGTATTTGATGCATATGTTAATTACAATTTAGATTGGCATTTGTCACATATCTAAGTGAAGAAAACACATCCATACATTCATCCATTAAAGCATATATAAGTAAAGTTGAAGACCAAATGTTTTTCTTATATTTCATCCTTTAAAAGATACGGTGTTTTGGGAACCCCCCTGGTGGTTGCATACCTACGTATGCATAAGAAAACAACTATTATACGTGATACCATAAAAAATATTTTCATTTTGTTTTCCTTTATCAAATTAAAAACACAGAAAAATGAAATATATAAAAACCATTTTTACACATTTTTTCCTATGGACTAATAGCACAGTGAAAGACCTGGTTTGAAGTGGTTTTGTCTAGGGTTTTTTTAATATATTTTCAGCATCATATCACTTGTGTGTGCCTCCGACAGGTATATTCTGTCATAGGCATATAGGATGGGTTCTCACGCCTCCTTTAATTTTTTCAGTGTTCTATGACCATGATTCATATGCCCTAGGTATGAACCGATTTATTAGTAACACATAACCTTCTCATTTCTACTAAAAGTGTCATTATTAAGTGGTAGAGACTTACCAAACATGGGTACCCTAGTTAGAACACTTTTTTTCATTTGGTGCCCATGCAGACGTTACAACTTACTCCATAGGACTGAGAGTCCCTTATAGTTCCAATATGACTTTTCATTTGAAGCCCATTTTCTTACTCAATATCATTCTGACCATTACCTATGGGAGTCCCCACAAGTCTTGGTTAATATATTTTTTGATTCCTGAAAAAATGAAAATATTTTTTAGTGAACTTGTCTCTTTCACACTCGTTAAATGGTTTTAAAAGGATGTCTATTTTGGTATAAGTTTAACCCTTTTCTGGACCAAGTAGACTATTTATGAAAAAGGAATAATCTTCTCACCATTGGCCATACGAGTTATCCTGGGTATTATTTTATAGTTTTTTGTGCCTAGGGGATTAACATCTATGAAAAAGGACACCTGTTGAGTTAATTTGTAATTGCATCCCATTATCATGCTTACATTGTTGAGCCTATCACCAACTCCCACTTTCTTGTTATAATCCTCTTTCCTCAACAACTCTCATCACTAGCCAAGTAGTTCCTTTCATATATCCTTTGCATCTTGACACCCTTTACCCATAGAGGAAATATCCCCTCGAGTGTCCATTCCCCACATTCATTCCCTTGAATTGGGAAGTGGTATGTTCCACTTTTTCGAACTAGTTTCTTATTCAAGACACTTGTTTCCTCTCCTGTATCATATCATTTCATTGACTATGAAAAAACAAAAAAATGACGAGCGAGAAAAGCATATTATCTCCTATCAATAGAAATCGTGTTTCCTTTGAATAGAGAACAAACTATTGAGTCCATTTAATACAATGTTTGGTTTTAGCATGACCTTAGGAAGTTGATCTCATTACTTAGATTACACTCCTATGAATCCTTATTCTTCCAGTCCCTAAGGGGAGTTTGTTCATGCCTCCTACATTGCAAACTTTTGTCAATGATCAGAGTTAAGTCTATTTTTCTTGAGTAATCCATCTATCTCATTCTCTTGTTCAAAGGAATTATTATCGTGTTCCGACCATTCCTCAAAACACTTGAATTTTCATGTCATCCATACCCTTAGTGAATCTCAGAATCGCATGAAGTTTTTGTCCTACCTTGCACCTTGGGCCTACTTTCATCATTGGTAGGTTAACTTGAACTCAATAGATGGAATCTCCTCATTGGTCTCTAATTAGGGGGTCTCCCTTGTGTTCGATGGTAAGAAATCTATCCACGCATTGGTATTCTTGCAGTGTCTTGGATTCCATTAGCTGTATTGGTGGTGTCCACGCCTTTTTCAAAAGTCTTCTTCATTCTCTGTTATTCAAATGGTCTATTTTATGTACTAATTGAATATGGTGCATGCGAGAGACATACATGGTCATTGGTTAGTGAAAATCCTATTTTTCTAAGATCTTCCTAATTATCAAGATATTGCTTTTTACCTTGTGGTGGATGATGAGAGATTCCTTAATGATCTCCTTTCAGTAGGTCTCCTTCCCTCAACTTCAACTCATCTATTCTAGAATCAAGATCTAGAGTCCTATGAGTACCTAGAGGCTTGCAATCATCAGTGGTAGGTTCTCTTGCCATCAAAATTTGGTAATACATCAATCTCTTGATTGATGGATTATTTAAGTGTTTGACCTCAACACCCTTATTCACACTTGTTGAATGTACTCGGTGCCTTAACACCTACTTTCATTATCGGTGGGTTGTCTCACATTTTTAAATAGTATACCTTAATGTCTAGTAATCAAACAAATTATCATTTTGTTCGACCTCAACTCCTCTATTCACATAATGTAGACTTTATCCTTTGGTGGATAGTGTGTAAGACCTACAATTTACAGTAGAAACACCCCATATCTACTTTTCTCTTTCATCGGACCAGTACCTATATGACTTCAATGATCATGGAAGATTATATTATACACCATTGTAAACATATATATTTAGTTTATTTTGATACTGGACTCCACTATTCCTTCTTCATGACTATGACATCCTATGGCATATTCCCAATTTGTGTCGCTTATTCATGGCCATGAAAAACTATTTGATATAATCCATATGGATCTATAGTGTAATTCAGATTGGAAACCATGTGTACAAAGTCAATATTAATTATAATATTTTCATGAGGAACTAGTACTTCCATATGTCTCTTCATTACTCCAATTCTGGTAATTATAATGTATTTTAGCCATCGTAGATACTCCTATGACCTCACACATTAGGGGGCATGTGTTATACCATATTTTTCTGCACTCCATGAATATGGAATTGATGGACTTCCATTTCCCTTTGTAGACTTCATTTGCCCTTTTTTTTCACTCCAGAGATAAAAGTACACAATTTTGTAAATGTACACGACCTACCAATTATACAACTCACGTATATGTGGGCTTCTCCATTACATCCTGTGTACATCAGGTTTGGTGCTCAAAAATTAAAAAAATGTGTTGTGTTTCTATGCCATTTCATGAGATCCATCATCCTTGACCTCCATATACTAGAAACACTCTGAATCAACCCTTAAATAACATTTGGAGGCTATAAATTTAGCCATATCCAAGCCTTGAATTGTTCATAATAACATTGAGAGAAAAGACACTCTATAGAAATTTCAACTCAATTGAGTATGCATCCCTTTGTCCATGAAAGTATGAATGTATTATGTTCATCCCCCAAGATTTCCCTATCTTGTAATGGAGAACTTAATTGAATCTTACTTGTGAGATTTCCTTTGTGGACGATTGAAGTGGTGGAGGCCTAACTGGAGGTACTTAGTTTCTCGGTTACGATATGTCTCGTTGCAGAAGTTCGTTACCTATGTACTTCTGTTGATTACATTAATATAAATACTCTTTTCTCATCCAATTGATATCTTGTAAATATTTGTAGTACTTTCCAGTAGAGTATTCATTATGTATGTTAATGGATCATACTGATTTATATGCTAACATTATATATTATTACCACATGATTGTGTCTCTTGGTTGTTGAGAACAAGTTGTAGGTATAAAGATTTTAGTAACATGCTCAATGAGGTAGGATTCTATCCTTCTCTTGTTAGAATTTTATTTATATATAATACTTGAGATTAGAGTTGATTTCTAGTTGTCATTCTATCTTTTGTGGTTTTCCCCTAGCCATGGAGAGATTTTCCTCGTAACAATACATTTGTATTCCATATTTAATACTTGTGTGTGTTAGATATTATCCTTCCATGAGTATATCGAGTTAGATATAGGTTGGATGTGAATTTTTCTGAAGCTAAATAATGTTTGAGGATTGGTATTTGGTTTTTTTCTGAAATCCCCTTACTCTGATTCTAGGTATATTGTTATTTAGTGATTTTCTTACTGCAAGTCAGATTAGAAGCTCATGAAACACAAATACACTATTGGAATATTCAACTCAAATAAATATAGTGAAAGAAAAAATGGAAACCAAATCATGCACACATAAACACAAATATTTTCTGTAGATACCCCCGGAAAAAATGGGAGGGAAAACAAATATTGAAATGATTTTATTATGATAAAATTAGGGCTCATATAACATGGATAATGGCGCACTGAGAGAAATACAACTTCTTACAAAGTTGGAAAAGTATGATATGTTGTACGACATAGATATGCATGATTTTTTAGGCGTATGTTTATTTCCTTACTTAAAATCACATATCAACACCTTTCTCCATTGACACCCTCAAGGACTGTACAACAAACTCCATACAACAAAACCCCTTCATGTGGCTTTTCTCTGTTGAAACTCACCTACAAATCCCTTTGTTCTCTGTTATCCTTGAACTGATCTATAGATGGAATTCCTTATCCACCTATCCAATATCTCCTTGAAGCACAGTCCTCTGTGATCCAACCCTCAAGTATCTTCTCTTATACCATAGCCTTTTTTTTATAATCTTAACTTATAACCTAACCCTAACATCCAAAGAGATTGACAGTTGAGATTACTTCTCACCTCACTTGAGATAAATGGCTAACATTAGATGCTAAATTTTATAATTTCATCAAATATCTCAATTAGTTAATAAAATCACTCTACTTAATAATTCCTTTAATTAAATTAAACTCAAGGACAGAAGGATTTGGACAATTTCCACACGTCTAGACAAATAGACCTTTGTGGAAATACATGTTTGATTATACCATGTATCAACACTCCCTATTAGTGAGGAAGATATTTTTGGAAGATCCACCTAGAACTGGTTCTCCCTCCAGCCCTGGCACAATGTTGCACACATCATCTTGCACATTGGTATCCTTCCAACCATGTTGGTCATCTACTCTTGGAATATTGGAAGTCACAAAATCGATGACACTACATATCAATTCCATGAAGTTTGGAAACTTTTTTAAAGGCCTACTCTCCCTCAATATGTCCATAGGAGACTCCTCCTCCTAAGAATCCATCATTGTCATCTCATACAAACTTGGTATCTTGACAAAAATGGAAGGGGCTAACTCTCCCTTCCTATCTAAAGGTTGAATCTTGACACTAGAAGTCTTTGATATCTCCTCATATTTTGACATCTCACCCTTTAGATGTTTCTGCTCCTAATCCTATGTCAATGACATCAAACCATGACCCAATATCTTCTTAGATCCACTTATAGGCTATTCCTGCAACCTGTATACCCTTCCCTCTCTAACACCAATGTTGATTGTTGTGTCAGGGATATATCCCTCTCAATGTATGAGTACTTCTTTGTTCTGGAACAAGATTGAAAAACCCTTGTCCTCCAGACTTGATCATTAGAGAAAATTCATCTTCAAATATGGGACATACAACACATATTCCACCTCTAAAGAACCTCCTGACTCTAGCTAGAACTAGATTGTCCCAAATCCCTCTACACCACACTTGACATGAGTTCCAAGCTCCACCTATAGATATGAGTTCTTCTCTAACAAAGGGGTGAAAAAATTATTTGCCCTTGTCATGTGATAAGAAGACCCACCATCCATGAACGAGGAACTACCAGAATTTGTGTCAGAAATATAAGAGACTAATGACAATTTATTCTCAAACTTCTCAACAAACTCCTTGAGTCGAGCTTCTGCAAATGTTGTGATCTGCTAATACTAACTCTTCACTTTATTCTTGTTTAGATACTATGAAGCATAATTCCCATAATTGTGGTACATCTAGCACTTTATTTTACTCAGGTCCCACTTTCCCAATTGTGAGGTTGACTCCTCACTCTCACCCTACTTGTTAGAACCCTTTCCTTTTCCCTTTATTATATTACTGACAAGGTCTAGTTTCTCCTCCTCTTCATCTTCCTTCTTGTTTCTCTTTGACTCCTCCAGAGTCTCTTCCTGGATGAAATCATCCCAAAGTCTCTACTACTATGGGAGATGCTCTCAAGTGCATGCACCCTTGAGAAATGGTTCCCATGAACTGGGAAGACCATTCAATGCCACATTTATGACATCTGCCTCCTTCATTTTCTCCATTATGGATAGAAGTTAATCACATACCTATGTGATCCTCACTAAATAGATGGAAAAATTCTCATATCTACAGATCTGCATCAATCTATGTTTATTCCTTAAGACCATATTGCTATTCATTTTCATTCTCTAGAATAAACCTACCAAGGCATAAAACATCTATTTTTCCTTCTTCTTTTTAGATAAGTGAGGAATTAGGTGATCCTTTACTAAACTGAAGATGACCCTCTGTGCTTTGATATCATTCTTCTCGTGAGATACCAAAGATGTCAGATATGTTAGTCAAACAAATACTTTTTCCACTAACTACCAATGGTCGATGCCAAATTTACTCTTTCTTTCCAAGATATGAATTTGGATGCTCCATTAAATCTATATTCAACTCTCAATGGTGATGTTTCTATCCCTAAGACCTGATAAACTTCCCTGGAAATAACCTGCTACTGAAATTTCCCTTGTACTAACTTGTATGAGCTTGTATGTTCCAGTCACAATTGAATCCCATGTATGTACATGACTTCCCTTAGTGAAACTCGCATATGTACATGCCTATGATTACCGCAACCCATGTATATGTGACTTTCTCCAAAGAATCCTATTTATGTATGATTGTTTCCTTTAAATCATTCCTTTGACTTTTTCCTGTCAGTTATGGATCTACTAAGATATCCTATAGATATGATAGATATGATATCAACTACTATGGATCTAGGATCTTTCTTCCTCTCATACCATGTTCTCTAATACCATGTCGAAATCCCCTTACTCCAATCCTAGGTGTCTTGTTATCTACTAATTTTCTTAGTGAAAAATAGATTGGCATGTTGACAATGAATGCTTGGTGCATATGGATGTGTAATTGTGCATATGCACATGCTTGGATATGCATACACCATGCTTGTGAACTTAGAATAGTTTACTATTATGAAATAATGATATTATGGAAATTGAGTATGACTAATGATGCATTATGTATTTAGGGAAAATGATATAGCATGGTTAAAGATGTGGATGTTGTTGTTGTTGCTTCTTATGATTCCAATCTATGTGAAGACCATGAGGCTGGTAGGAATGGTGATCAAAATGATGAAGGAAGAAGTCTATGAGATTCTACAAATAACAGTTGACCAGGTAGCATCAAGTAGATTGATAACCACCATCTAGGTATGCATTTATTGCTTCTATGTTGAGGGGAATTGAGCTAAGAAATTCCCTTAATTAACTTTTCAATATTTAAATTGATATGTAATGGAAAATAACCTAGAGTATGTAGTTTTTATTAATGATATAATGAATTTAGATAAATTGTCACTTGTATATTTTGCTATGATTGGTTATGGGATCATAACCAGGTTAATTTGGGAGACATACTCCTTCTATAACAATAATTATCCATAGAGCTAGTCATGTGTGAGACCATAATATGGTTGGATATAGAAGGGCTATAGAGATATGTGAGTTCTCAATAGTATCTAATATATAGGTGATGTTTGGACTGCAACCTCTTTGCTGAAACTGAAGAGCACTTAAGAATTATATTCTTGGTGTCATCTTTGGGTTGAAAAGGAAGGAATCCAAATAGTCATCCAACCAGTAGGAAGTTTTTGGATGATGTTTTCAGGCATTGACCAGACCTTTGAACTCACCTTGGTGAATGCATGACATAGTCATGCAGTTATTATGTAGTCAATGCAGGGATGCATTGTATAAATTTGGACATCAGTATTGGTACATCGATTGTTATTTTATTTAGTAATTAATTGTTGTATTATTGAAAGCATGTGGTGTTGAAAATACATAATGATGGATAGTTTCATTATATTTAATATGAATACTAGTTGAAGGTGATTGGATTGTTTTTGTTTCAATTCCAAGATAAAGTTTTGGAGCTATTAAAAATGTTGCAAGTGATATTACAGGAATCATTGAATGCATTCAGGTGAATGCATGTATATATTATATAACATAGAAATGATTATGTTAACAACTAAAATGATGTGAGCATTACTAACTCATGAAGTTGAAAACCATTAAGGAATTGTTAGTATTACAACAAGAAATTTGCAGGTTAAAGAAGCTACATAATGATAAATTACAAAAAATCAGTGTTGAGGGGACAAGGTGATAATAATATTTATGGATAGAAGAAAGAAATTATTGGTTGATAATACTTGTGTATGTAATGATGAGTTCATTACAATTGATAGTTGGATGAATAGAAGTAATTGAATTGTAGTTGTAAACAATTCTGAGATAACTTTGTGAATTTTTTTTGAATCTTTACTATGAATATATATATATATATCTTGTACATGATATACTCACAATTTTTTGGGCTGAGGAATGTTGAAATTGCAGGAAGAAAGGGTCTTGGATATGGTAGTGTTGTAATCCCATAAAAAATACCAATGCATATTTTTCCAAGAACCAATTATTATGAGAAGAATCTCATGTCTAGAAGAAAAAAAATCATATATAAATTAGTTTTGGGAATTATAATTTAATAAGCACTGAAAAATTTCTTTGGATGAATGTAAATTGAGAAAATTGCAGGTATGATGGTCTTGGATATGGAAGGGATGTAAGCCATATGGATAACTAATATCTATAGCTATAGAAGCCAAACATTTTGAGCAAAAAATTCATGCATGAAAATTTTGTTTTCCTGTATAAAATAAATTTCAGAAATTAATAATTACAAATTGTATGTTATGCTAACATTTTGTGTGGTCGAATGAAAGGTTGGAAAAATTGAAGGTAGAATGGTCTTGGATATAGTAGGGATGTAATCCCATAAGGAAGACTGATATTTACAACTGCAGAGCCAAACATCATGAGAAAAAATCTCATGCTTTGGAAAATTTGGTTTTCCTGTATAAAATAGATTTGACATTTATGATTGAAAATTGTTATAAAGATATCTCATGATGATTGTATTTGTATAATATAGATGATATGTTGGATATGCAATATGGAAAAAATGAAAAAGGCTATTGTTGTGACATGAGAACCATGCATCCCTAGAAATATTCTTGTGCAATAAAGCGTTGGCCAAGCAAGATGGATCATCTAAGGGACTGTATAGAAGAGAAGGGGATGCTTGAGCCTGGGCCTAGAAGGTGAGTGACCATAAGGAAGAGGATACTTTCATAGTTCTTGTAAAATATTGATTGGGATCATGCAAACAATGGGTATGTCAAGGAAATTAGTGACCCAAGTTAACAAGGAATCCATATGGATGGAGATCCATGAACCGCACAAATAAGTATTGTACTAGATTATGAAAGATTTACTCTTAAATTATGAAAAATAAATAAAAAATATGTACAAAGTTGTGAATTGACATGCTCGTTGATTCGAAATGTTGTAGGAAAATGATGAATGTTGAGGATCTGGAAAAGTACCAGAATATGATGGAAAATAAGAAGGTGATGTTAGAGCAGTTGAATGATAAAGGGATGGAATGAAGAAAGTCCAATGGACTTTCTACAGCTGGAGTTCTAGAAGCCACAACTCTAAAACTTCCTAGATGAGTGCACTGGAGCCCTGGAGAGAAGTGGAACAACTTGAGGGACTGCATGCCAAAGAAAAGGGTTCATTTCTTTGGGTTTTGTAGGCTGAGAGGGAAAGAGAGCTTGTTGGTTGGAACTGTTGCCAGAAATATAAATTCTAAATATCATTATACATGTTTTGGGTTGGAATGACTATGTATACATGTTTAATTTTAGGCCAGGGTGCCTATGTATATAAGAGTTGGCTCAATTTCCTGTGTGGATTAAGGCCAAAGAGCCTATATTTGCAATGTTAATAACATTGGAATGGTGTTGTGCACCGAGGACAATGCCAAAATAAGGGGAGGGGGATGTAACACCCCAATTTTCACCCTTATGAATTATAATGTATTATGTAATTATGACTTAGGATGGTGATCCAATAATGTTGAAAAGGGGCCAGAGTGCCTAGGAAATGTAATACATCTATATACATTAATAAAAGAATACATCATTGGTTGCAAGATGGACAAGGACAAAAGAGATAGGGGGCTCTAATTCCACAAGAGAGGGGAATTTAGGGGCTAAGTATTTATTTTATATTTTATTTACCCATTTTTTTTTTTAATGGAGAATAACAATTACATGAGCTTCTTGGGGGTAAGGCCAAGTGATTCCTTAATTCCAAGAATTACTTAAACTCATCATTGATCTATTTGGCGGCTTCTATCATTCTTGTTCTTCTAGCTGCTTCTTCCTCATTCACTCACTCAATTGATCGTCGTTAACACATTTAAATATGTTTTCTCTCCATTCATTCTTTCACCCATTTGTCTTTCCTCGTTCCTGTTTTGGATTGGGAAAGGAAAACGAATTATTGGAGAGGAGCCATGGTTTTGTTGGTTGTAAAGAATGTTGGTGTATTCCAACCATGAATTAATGCTTGTATGTATGAGATTCTTTGTCTTGTGTTAAGTTTCACTCACAGATGTGAGTCCTAAGATTCCTAGTAGGTATATTCTTGACCAGATGCAATGGAGACCTAGAAGGATATGGAAAACCTCATGGATTGCGTGGCAGAGAAGGGGGTCCATTCTCTTGGGTTGTGTAGGATGGGTATAAGAGAGATGGTGTACTTTGGATTGTTGTGAGTGTTGGAAATCCTATGAGAGCTTGAGTGATGACTGGTTTGGGGGAGCCATTTCTAGATGGATGTAATAGATTATTAATCATTCCAGGAGCGAATGGATGCCTATGTGCATGATATTGATAGAAGTTCAGAAAGAATTGTCCATATATGAGATTACTTGGAGTTTCCAGTAGGGATATTTCCTGACTAGTAGCACTGGAGCCCTGGAGAGAAATGGAACAACCTTAGGGACTACATGGAAGAGAAAGGTGTTCATTTCTTTGGGTTCTGTAGGCTGAGGGGGAAAGAGAGATGGAAATTCATATTTGTTGTGTGGTTTGAAAAAATGAGAGCTAGTTAGCAAATTATTGTGTGTTGCATATTTGTCTTAGGAACCATCCTTATGGATTCATATCTCTGGCTTGGGGGTGACCTATTGTTGAGAGTAAAAGAACAACAATGTATATGGGTTGGAGGAACTTCCTTGGTCTGCATCCAGTTGGTGAATGTTTACTTGCAAAGATAAGTGCTCTTTGTGTTTTCTGTATAGTGTATATTCCATTGCATATTAAATTATCTCTGAGATATGTATTTATAATGTGCATGACTACTGGTTATTTGTGGTGCATGGCACGTTGTCTATTTCTTTATGTTATAGCATGAATATTTATTTACATATGTGGTTTTCATGTCTCTTAATTAACTTAGAAGTGATTCAAATTAAGATAACTCACTATGAAGTGAGTCCCTAGACTGCAGCGTGCCTCGCTTGTGGGTGGTTGGGTGTGTTACAGTCGGATTAAGTGGTGTAGCCAAACCTATGGGTGGTTGGGTACATTACAATATATGTTTCAAAGATAAGTATAATTGTACATATTGTATATAGTAAAAATTAAAAGAGAAGAAGAGAAGAAAAAAGATGAAAAATGAGAAAAAACCAAAAAGAAGTAAGTAGATGGATAAGTGGTAGACAGATAGTTGAAGGATACATTTCACAGTAAAAGTTAATAAGTGGTATGACAGAACTTGAAGGCACATTGTGATAGAAAAATATGAATGAAGAGCGTCGAGATGGAAATTGGTCGGAAAAAGAAAAAGGAGGTGAACATAAAAGTGGGATACAATAGAGGATTTATGACAGGTCTTATAAAAGGAAGAAACATGAAAAATAAGACCCATTATGACTTGAAGAAAACTAGATCTAAAGAAGAAAGTCGAGCACGATCAGGTATTTTTGAGTGATCAACGATGATTCAGAGTAGTATTTTTAGGATTTTTGTAGTATGGCGTTGCCGAAGGATGGAGATCCCAACCACATGAAAAGGAAAACCGACGCAACACCCCCTACCTTAGCAGGATCTGCGTGACCTCCCAGTCTTTGGATCTTTTTGTTTCCCTGATCCGAAGTGGATCTTTAGTTCCCACTGGAACCTTCAATACGAAATAATACCATAGGTCCTTCTTAGAAGCTACGCATGCACAAACCAACACTAGGCATGAACCTTCACCCCACGTGACCACTCACTTAACCCAAAAAGGTTTTTCGGATTTCACAACTTTGTGATTTCTATTGGGAGTCCCCATGACTCCTTAAATTCTCGAAACCCCAAAAAGGGATAACGAGTCTTTATCTCCTCCTTTATGCTTCAACCATATGACCTCCGGTCAAATATTGGGGCTCCACCTCTAAGTGCGTCGGGATTTCATGACTTGTGAGTTTGCGATGTTACTCTTCTCCCATTTCCCAAAGTCCGAACTCATGACTTATTAACCATGGATCAACAACCCTGAACCTTCCATGAATTGATGGTCTAGATCACATTAGGACTTCGCGTATCAGGGATTCCCAAAATAGTTTCCTCTAGTCTATCCATGTTTTTGGATATTTTCCTAACTTTCCCAACTGGAATCCTCAATCGGTTGTCCCTTCCACTTCACCAAATATTCAAAATATGTCTTCCTCTGGGTCTTCTAACCAATTCTCGAATCAATGATCTTTTCCATCTACGGCTTTTCAGCTACAGGAATCTGTTTGACCCACCGAACTTCTTTCTGATTCTCTTCTCCTTTCACTTCATCTACTGTGTAAGAATATAGATCTACTATGTTGAATATCGATGATATGCCCACATCATCTGGCAATTCTATCTCATAAGGATTTGCCTCAAATTTTCTCAGAACCTTACATGGCCATATCTTTTTCATCTTCATCTTATTATATGTTCCCCTTGGGAAAATTTCTTTTATTAGATGCGCTAAGACCAAATATCCCACTTTGAATAAAATCTCTCTTTTTTGATGATATTCTCTACACTTGTATTCCTGGTTGGAACTCTGCAACCGCTCTTTAATCTTACTGTGGAGCTCTCGCATTTTTGTTGCAAAATCTTTCACTCCAACACTTCTGAACTTATTCTTATCTAAGTCTATCAACTCAAATACTCCCCTTGGCTGCATTCCATACATTATATGGAATCAAATCTGTCTTGTTCTCTAGTTAGGTGAGTCATTATATGAAAATTCCACTTGCAGTAGAATCTAATCTCACTGACTGTGATGTTCAACTACCAAACTTCTCAATAAATCTCCCAAACTTTGATTTACTACCTCAGACTGTCCGTCCATCTAAGGGTGATATGTTGAGCTAAAAGATAAATTCATCCTTATATTCTTCCATAGCATCCTCCAGAAATGACCAATGAATTTGGTATCCCTGTCTGAAACAATACTCTTGGGTAAACAATGAAGTTAAACAACTTCTTTGAAAAACAGATTTGCAACGTGTATTGCATCACTGGTTTTCTGACATGGAATAAAATATGCCATTTTTGAAACGTTGTCGACTAAAAAAAATATGGAATCACAACCTCTCTGTTTCCTCAGAAGTCCTAACAAAAAATCCATGGTTACCGCGTCCCACAACCTCTCTGGTACTGAAAATGGTTGATACAACCTTGTATTCTGTCTTTTCTCCTTTGTGTGCTGGAAAATTCTGCATTTGTTGACAAATTTCTTGACATTTGTCCTCATCCCTAGCCAAGAATACAAATTGTTCAGTCAGGCAAATGTTTTTTCATGGCCAAAGTGTCTAGCCAATCCTCCACTATGTTTTTCCTTCAAAAGGTTTTCTCTTATAGAACTCTTCAGAATACACAACTGATTCACTTTGAATAATAATCCATCCTGGATCAAGTATTCAATCCATTGGCTTTTTTCTCTCATAACAGGATTCTCACATGCTTCATAAACATCCTTGAAATTAGAATCATCTCTGTACATGTCCTTAAGCCTATCAAAACCTAAGGTTTTCACACGAAACTCCTGCAGAATCAAACATTTCCTTCTCAATGCATCAACAACCTTGTTAGCATTTCCAGAAATGTGATTTATAACAAAAGTAAAGTTTTTCATAAATTCAACCCATTTTGCATGTTTCTGGTTTAGTTTCTCCTATCCGGTTATAAACTGTAAGGCCTGGTTGGCGCTATACAAAACAAATTCTTTCAGAACCAGGTAGTGCCTCCATTTCTTCGATGTTTGTATAACTACATAAAAATCTTTATCATACGTGGAGTAATTCCTCTTGGCATCATTCAGCTTCTCATTGAAGTATGCAATTGGTCTATTGTCTTGACTTAATATTACTCGAATCGCAAATCCACTTGCGTCACATCTCACTTGAAATGTCTTACTAAAATCTGGCAGAACTAGAACTGGTTGTCCAGTTATCTTCTCCTTTAACAACTTGAAACTTTTCCCCGTTTCCTCTGTCCAATGAAAAGATTTATGTATTTTCTTGGTTGTTTCCATCATTGATGCACCAATTCCACTAAAAGTTCTGATGAACTTCCTATAAAAACTAGCTAGTCCATGGAAGCTTCCGACTTCAAAAATATTCCTTGGCAACGACCACTCTTTTATTACTTTTACCTTCTCAATATCCATCTTCAACTCATTCAAAGAGATCACGAACCCCAAATAAATGAGTTATGTCTTCATGAAAGACAACTTATTCATATTTATTAGCAACTTCTCTTACTGCAACCTTCTCATTACTAGAGTTAAATGTCTCAAATGTTCTTCCTCAGTCTTACTGAAGATCAGTATATCATCAAGATACACAATTACAAACTTTCCAATGAAATCTTTCAAGACTTCGTTCATTAATATCATAAAATTACTTGGTGCATTCGTCAAACCATATAGAATTACAAGCCATTTATACAACCCTTCATTCGTCTTGAATGTTGTATTCCATTCATCACCTTCCCTCATTCTAATCTGATGATATCTTCTTTTCAAATCAATTTTTGAAAAAAACTTTGCTCCACTCAAGCAATCCATCAAGTCATCCATCATGGGTAAAGGAAATCTATACCTGGTGGTGATTTTGTTTGTATCCCTCAAGTCTGTACACATTCTCCAACCACCATCCTTCTTTGGACTTAACAATTTTGGCACAATGCATGGACTCAATATTTCTCTGATCAACCCTTTGTCCATCGAATCTTGGACTTTATTCTTAACTTATTCATTCTCCTGCAGTGTCAATCTGTATGTTCTTTGTTTGGAAAAATTGGTTCTGGTATAAGGTCAATGTTATGGCTTACACTTCTGATGGGTGGCAATGAACAAGGTAAATCGTCCACCATTATATCAACAAAATTCTCAAGAATTTTCTAAGTTTTCTCAGGTAGATCATCTATTGAGGTACTGGTCAAGATGACTCTAGGTTTTCTAACCACCTTAAACTGCATTTCTTTGTACTTCTTGAATTGATCCAAAAGTTCCTTCCCACTCATGAGAAGTATAGTATTGCTTGTTTCTTATTTAACCTTCTTGTCTTCAATTGACAACAACATATGTGTCTACCATTCTTCTCCAAGGTATATGTGTTATTTCTTCCATCATGAATAACATTCTTGTCATATTTCCACGGTCTCCCCAACAAAAGATGACATACATCCATGGGAATAATATCACATAAGATCTCATCTCTATATCCCCCTATCTTAAATTCAACTAAACATTGTTTAGTGACAATTACCTAATGTCCTTTTTGCAACCATGAAACTTTGTATGGGCTTGGATGTGCAATTGTTTCCAATTCCATCTTCTCCACCATTTTTGTGGATACTAGATTATCTATTCTTCCACTATCCACTATCACATTGCATACCCTAGCCTTGGTCTTGCAAGCAGTTCTGAACAAATTGTTCCTCTAGACTGGATTCTCCATCTCTTTCTCTAGCTTCAAGATAACTTTCCTCATCATTAAGGATCTTCCGCCTTCTGCATCTTCTGCCTCAACATTTTTCATTTTCTCTTCTTAAATGTGAGATTCACCTCCTCCATCCCTTTTTCTATCGGACATTCAAAATATTTGTGTCCTATCTTTCCATAGAAAAAACACTTTATTTCACCTCCTCCACCTCTTCCTCTTCATCTGGCTCGAGGAAAAGTGTTCTTATCATCATAATGTCCTCCTTGTGAGCTTCCTCCCCTTTCTGGGTGATTATGAGTTTTCTTTTCTTCATCCTTGGGTTTATGTACTCTGTCCTGGGAAATTACTTTGCCTCTACTCTGACTTCTACCTCTTCCCGTTTGACCTTGATTTCAGGCCAATTTTACTTCTTCCTTTGAAGCAATTTGATAAGCATCTTCTACATTCCTGATTGTCACCATGCTCATCTCATCTTGAATCTCATATCTCAGGCCATTCATGTATCTGGAAACCTTTCCCTTTCCATAGATGGATTGAGCATGGGTCTATCTTGATATCTTCTCGACAACATTGCTTCAATATTTTCTGCACAAAGTCAAATCACAACTGTCCTCTGTCTTCCCTATACAGAAAACAAAAGTTGCCAGCTAACCTCTGATACCACCTGACGCAGCACCCCCTACCTCAGCAGGTTTTGTGTGACCTCCCGGTCTTTGGATATTTCTGTTTCCCTGAGCTGAAGTGGCTCTTTAGTTCCCACTGGAACCTTCAATACAAAATAATACCACAAGTTCTTCCTAGAAGCTACGCCTATGCGAATAAGCACTAGGCATGAACCTCCACCCCATGTGACCACTCGGTGTGACCACTGACTTAACCTAAAAAGGTGTTTTGTATTTCATGACTTTGCGATTTCTATTGTGAGTCCCCCCAACTCCTTCAATTATCAAAACCCCAAAAAGGGCTAACAGGTCTCTTGATCCTCCTATATGCTTCAACCATATGACCTCCGTTCAAATCTTAGGGCTCCACCTCCGAGCGCGTTGGGATTTCGTAAATCATGAGTTCATGATGTGACTCTTCTCTCGTTTCCCGAATTTCGAAATCACAACTTCTTCACCACGGATCAACGTCCATGAACCTTCCATGAAATGATGGTCTAGATCATGTTGGGACTTCACATATCAGGGATTCTCTAAATAGTTTCCTTCACACTTCTGACTCTTGAAATGCCAAAACTCCAATCTCCAATCAACGAATCTCATTGATTCAGATCTAATAGTTGCTAATCCTTCTGAGATTGCAAGTGTTGAAAGACACTTAGTTTTATCCTGTTGATCTACTAGATCCAACGGTCCACTGAAAATCAGTGTTTCTCCCTCCAAGAATTTAAACTGTTCATTCAGACTCTTGATAAATCTTGCCAAATAACTTGTCTTCCTTCCTTGCAACTTCTAGACTCCAAGGATCCTATGTGCACACCTTGCATGACTTCCACAATAACCTCTAGTTATCCAACGATTCCAACTATGTGCACTCCTTGCAACAAAAATCCTTCAACTGCTCACTGGGTTGGAAAAATTCTAATACTTCAACCTACCTGTGCACACCTTGCACATATCTGTGCTATCCTTGCAATTCTATTGGTATGAAAACAACAATATCCCTCCTGATCTCTCTGAGATAAAACTTAGAATCTTGTCAACGCACTCTTTGCAGACTTTCACTGCACTCCTTGCAGGAATTCTTAGGAAGAGAAACAATTGAAACTCATACACTCCCTTTCACAGACTTCATACATTCAACATGAAATCATACACATAAGCATTGAAACAAATGCACAATAGAGCATATAAGAAAATTGTAAACATACGATTTAATAGATGTAAATAGTAACCATAACAACACCTTGAAATTGAGTCAAAGCATTCTTATATTAATTCATGTTCTTATGTACATGGGTTCTATAGAAACAACTATGTTCTTATACATCTTCTACAATCTTTTTTCTTGTCTGCTCTCCTATGCTCTTGCTCTCTACAGCTCTTACCATGAGAATAATGAATGCAATACAATAAATACGTATGAGGTAGCTTTCTCAAGTTTTACCTCCTACAAACTCAAGCTATCTAATCGAATTAAAGCCTACATCTACTTTACATTTATTACATTAAATGGTTACAACCGACAGATGAGATCAACCACTCAAGATCTACGTTACAATATCCAAACCATTAAAGAAAATGTATCTTTTCCAGATATCACATTAATGTCTCATCTTTTCAAATTCAAAACGTCTTGAAAATGCATGCTGGTGCATATCCAATTGTCATCCAATTGCATGTGCTTATGATGCTCCTACATCAAAAACATGCAGTGCCACAATATCGCCATATGAGAAAGCACTAGAAGTTCAAAACCCTAGTCAATAGGAAGGAATCGTAGATGTGGACATGATTCCATCACCTGAACCAGTGAGTCCAATAGTTATAGAAGATAAATAACTAGTAGAAAAAGCAATGGATGTGGATCCGATAGTTGAAGGAAAAAAACCCAGTGAAGCAAAAAACCCTACACAACAACTTGGTTTGGGAGCACCGTAGCAGAAAAATATGGAAGATGGCGAAAGAATAGAGTCTAACGAAACCAAGGCACATGCCAAATCAGAGAAACAACCTATCGCAGAGACAACACTGCTAATAGAAGATCAGGTACATTTCAAAGATGTCACACGAAAACCAAATTACAACATAGTGGAAAAAGAGGATATGCACCAGGAAGCAAAGTCATCCACCATGACAAAAATGAGTAATGGAAAATAAGCAGTGTAGAGGTCAGTGCGGAAGCTGACAAAAGTTACAATAACACTACCATGCATACCTGAAGGAGTGAAAATCCTTCCTGATATTTTAGGACATGTGAAGAAATTGAAATACATAGACCATGACATTGTAGACAAGGACAAGTTCCTTAAATTTGAGCTGCAGGTATATATGGAAAGAAAAAAGATAAGTTCATCAAGAGTTCCAATATTAGAACCAAAACAGTGTATTACAGGGTTGTACAATATGGGCATAATGAACATATTGGAAATTTGTTAAGAACCAAATATCAATATAGCATAGAAAAACCTCAGAATAAGTAATCAACGCCTTGAGAAAGAGAGAATTTCATATAATAAGCCTCTTCGAGGAGGAGACCTCCTTTTACCCCACATAAATGTTCTCTTTCATTTGACACTTCAGTTTGACTAGTTGAGTTGAGTTTAGATGTTGCATTGGTTTTTTCACCATGAAACATTGGAATCATCACTAACTCACTACTCTTTGTTCACTCAGTTAACTGAAGACTAATTGACTAGTTAACTCAGCTAGGTGGCAGTTCACTCCCGTAACTGCATGAGAGACTAGACTAGGTGGCAGTTCACTCTCATAACTACTGGTGTGTGTCCAAATCACTCTAGAACACCACTATGTCTTATTAGTTACTCATGTATCCTATATCTATTGTAAATTATTCACTCTTTGAGTGTGGAATACAGTTAATGAGAATTCTTCCATTTCTTTCTCTCCTTCTTCTTCTTTTTCAATTCTCTCTGCAAATGTGTGTATTATTGTTTATCTAGATCTATTCTGTGTAGTTTCAACACATTTACATGGTATTAGAGCCAATGGACTGCTAATCAAAATACACACCAAATTATTTTTGCAGGTATTGAAGATTGAAGAACGCAGAAAATATGGAATTTATGTTTTACTCACCGATAATACTTCTCACGCCTCATAACTATTTGGAGTGGAAGCCAAAGATTATAATTTTTCTTAAAAGTAGAGGCTTATACCAGATAACCATGGCAACATAAGTAGATCGTGATTCCGCCAATGAGAAAAATGATTTTCTCAATAGAAAAGATATGGCCATAGGATTTATCTGCATGTCTATTTGTTCAGAAATTCTCCACCAAGTATGTGATGTCACACAAGAATTCAATCCAAATGAATTATGGACCAGATTAGACGTTCTATTTGGGAATAAAGAAGATTGTGAATATTTCATGCAGGGGATTGGAAATATAGAGCCATAAGAGAAACCGTCAAAAGATCAAGCCTCTCATTATGAAGAGTCTTCTACAAAAGTTTTTGCAGAAATTTGTATTCCAATAATTGAAGATGATGTCTACTCCATTTCAGATTTATTTTTTGAAATTCATGTGGAAAATATATGGCATGCATCTCAGGAGTCACATGTAGACACTTTTTCATGCACCATGCATGCAAAATTTCATCATTTTTCCCAAAACAACCACGCGATTTTCAAAATTTCATCCAAAATTTATTTTGATATTATTCATTACAAGAAGATAAAGTGGATATGTGTGGAAATATCAATGATGCATATACTTCATCAGATCCATGCAGACATCTACATCTTCAACAAAATCTTTAAAGAGCACAAACTTCCATAGTGGTGAGGTCTTCTTGGAGTGAAGGACATGGTTGCTGAGTGATTTCCTTTTGTTCCTTATCATTTTTTATTTTATGCATTGTAATTTGAGGGGGGGGTTTGTTCCCATGAGTTTTTCCCTCTTTTCTCATTTATTTCAATGTATCTTTTGTATTTGGGTACCTAACATGGCCTCGTAGTTGGGACCCATTCTTTATTTTCACCATAGTGATGTTCGGGGGGGGGTGTTGGAGTTACTTCACACACACCTAGAATTTATTTTTCCTAAGGTTATTCCTTGTTTATTAGTCATAATTAGGCATTATCCAGTCTCCTATATTTTAGGGGATAATATTTCACCTGGAGAATATTCTCTTTCAGTTGACACTTCAATTTGACTAGTTGAGTTGAGTTTAGATGTTGCATTGGTTTTGTCACCATGCAACATTGGGATCATCACTAACTCACTACTCTTTGTTCAGTCAGTTAATTGAAGACTAGTTGACTAGTTAACTCAGCTATGTGGAAGTTCACTCTCGTAATTGCTTGAGAGACTAGACTAGGTGGTAGTTCATTCTTGTAACTACTCATGTGTGTTCATATCACTCTAGAACACCACTATGGCTTATTAGTTACTCATGTATCCTATATCTATTGTAAATTATTCACTCTGTGAGTGTGGAATACAGTTAAT
>JASDQU010010301.1:461471-485369 GCA_032191745.1 Picea mariana | reverse complement strand
TTTTTCCAAGTAAATATATCTGATGCAATGGAATCCTGCTGCAACCTTTGAATGAGACTCCACACTTTTTCTTCATTATTCCATTCATCCATTTCTTATATTATCTAATCAGGTTGGATGATTGAGATAACACAAAGAAAGGTCTCAACATCTTCATCCATTCTTGAATGTGCATCTGCCACAACATTTTGCTTCCCATTTTTATAGACAATTTCAAAATCATAACCCAATATCTTGGTCACCCATTTTTGTTGTTATTTTGAAGATAGTCTTTGTTCCAAGAGGTATTTAAGACTATAATGATCTGTTTTGACCTTGAAGTGCCTACCTATTAGTTAAGGACATCATTTCTTCAATGCATGTAGTATTACACGATATCATGGGAGTCAACTCTTCATATGAAATTGTTTCTACGTTTTCATCTTGAGATGGTTCTTGTTATTGTTCTTCTTCCTCTTCACAATCTATGTAGAATAATTTATTCTCACCACACTTATGTCCCTTACTTTACTTGCTGTCGTGGAATTAAAGGATAAACCTTTTGCTTTTATTTCCTCCAATTGTTGAGGTGTCAACCTTGTAGGTTGAGGTGTTTTAGAAGAAGGAGCATTATTCTCTATATAGATGTTAGGATTGGTCCTTCTAGTAGCCATAGCCATATTTTTACTTTCAACATTTCTTGCCACCTTAAATGCATTCTCCAATTATTTGGGTTCCCAAAGGTGAACCTCATGTTGAATGTTATCCTTTAAATTTCCTATGAATACATCAATCAAGTGCTCATATGGAATATCTGTTACCTTTATATTCAATCTTTGGAAGTTCTCAATGTGCTCGGTAACTGAACCCTTTTGCTTGAGATTTATTAATTGGCTAAAGAAGGTATTTCTCCTTGTATCCTTGTTGGGCCCGAGATATGATCATCTTGATGAAATTATTATACACTTTTTTCCATATGTATATATGCATTTTTTTATCTTTCAGATCTTTTTGAAGAATTTTATGGTAAAATGATATAATCGACATGAGGTAAGTATAATTTGTGTTTTGTAATTAAATCAAGTTTAATTTATCATATTTTATGGTTTCCAAGAGTTAATTCATGTTTTTCTGCTATTATAGGGAAAAATGCACCATGTTTCTTGATCCGGCACTCATTCCAACACTTGATACAACACTCGTTCTGGTACTTGATCCGACACTCGTTCCGGCACCCAGTATTGCACAAAAACGCAAGGCAAGTTGGTAGTTATGGTATTGGTGGCCAATAGTGGATGCATTGAGCACATGGGTTTTATTTTTCATTGTCCCCTCCATCTACTAAGAGCAAGACAACTCGATTTTAGTTGTCCAAAGAGGGCAATCATTGGATTCCTCTGTTTTGTTAGTTATGGATGCATTTAATGTAATTGTCGAATTTAGAGGTGGTTCGACCCTCCTGTGGTTGACAACTTGGTTGTAAGATTATAAATACCAATAGGATGATTGTTAGATTGTTAACCAAGTAGCATAAGCATTATAATTGCCAGAAAAATGATTTTTCTCTGTTTCTAGTTTTACATTGCCAAAATAGTGCCAAAACTGCGTTTTTGGATTTTTATGGTAAATTTGGTCTGCTGAAGTCATGGTGTGATTTTAGAGAGTGACCACAACTTGTTGGGGGGCCCACCAGTAATTTGGTAACTCTCTTGATGTTGATTTATGCATTTCTTAATTTACTTGCTCTTTCTTTATTTGTTGTACATGTATATTTTTATTTAGTTAATTAATTTGTTGTAGCTTAACTGCTTTGCTTCTCTTTTATAGGTTAGAATGATGAGATGTATTAACATGCATTAATCTTGTAGATTAGAAAAGTCTTGCAAGTCTCTCTCTCACTATACTAACCCCGCATGTAGTTAGATGATAAATTGTGCTTTCTTTTATATTTTTACAGCCAAGCTTAGAACAGATTTTTAATTAGAATAGAGCATAGTTTTAATCTAAGTTTCTTCTGATAAAGATTGATGGATGGATAGATTTGCTTCCATTTTTTGAATCATAGATTGCTTACTTCAGTTTTAGATAGATTTCACTTTCTTAGTGATTGGTTAAATGTAATTGTCAATTCACTTTTTAATATCATGTTTTTAGTTTCTAGTTTTAGTCATTCTCTTTATCATAGCTTGAATGATTAAAATAGTCATAGTATAGTTTCCTTTCACGCAATTTCCTTTCATAGATTAAGATGCAATTGAATATTTTTAATTAGATAATGATGATCTCATCATGATGTTGATGATTTATACATGAATATATAGGGTATTTAACATTACTTTTATCATGTCTAAGTTTTCATTGGACTGTTTACTTCAAACCTTTCATTTTGCCATTGAAATTAGTATTGAGCTTATACCATTAGAACTATCAATTTTTGTCAAGTGTCATCGAGATATCATCTGTCACCACCTAAGGCATTCACACAACCACCAACATTACATTTGAGTGTTTCATAGATTAAATATAGTTTCTTGCTTTCGTAGATTAGAAGAGATAGTTTCTTGTTTTCATAAGTTTAGTTGATAGTCTTTCTTGCTTTCAATAGAACAGATTTCCTTTCATGCATTGCATTGAGCATTTAAACTTTCTTTCACGCAAGAGAAATAGTTTTGCATTAGGCATTTAGTTCACTTGCCTCTTAGGCTAGGTAGTTCTTCAATGAAAAGTCTTTTATTACTTGTCTTTTGCTTGCTTGTCTATTTGCTTTAATAGGTTAGTTAGGTGTTTTTGCTTGCTTGTCTATTTTCTTTAATAGGTTAGTTAGGTGTTTTTTTTTGCTTGTCTATTTGCTTTAATAGGTTAGATAGGTTATTTTTGCTTATTTAGGTTAGATAGGTGCTTCTTGCTTATTTAATTGCTTTCATAGGGTAGTTGCTCATTGAATGTAGGTTGGCAAGTTAAAGGTAGTTTGCTTTCATCATTTGCTTAGTATGCTTAGTAGTTTACCTTTGCTTACTGTCATGAAATAGTTTTCTTTACATAGAGTTTTCATTCTCTTTCTTAGGAACTATCCATCAGTCCTTGGCCCAAAAGTACTTAGGTTACCTAGTTTCAAGTTGCTTAGTAGGGTTTGCTCATTAGATAGGTTTGTTTGAGTAGATTAGCCTTAGATAGCTGCTTTCCTTAGTTAAAATACACTCCTACCAACCTTCTACCTTTGGCATATATTTTGGTACAACTCTAAGTTTACTTACCCTGGGTTGAAAATTTAATTGAGGGTAGTTTAGTGTCTTCTTTAGTACATATAAAAAACCTAACATTTTGGTGTCATTGTTGGGGAGTTGTCTTAAGGTAAGAAGTAATTAGGAATTATATCATCCTTAGACCTTAGAATTAGTTTGGTGGTGGGGGGACTTTAAGACGAAAGGTAAGAACCTGCACATCTGCTATAGCAAGCTCCCCCAAACATAATCGTAGTTTTTCTTTTTGTTTGCTTTCATGAATAGACCTAGGAATCAAATGGTAGATTTTTATTTTTGTTTTTTCTTTCTTTAATGAATAGGCCTAGAGACCCACAAGGTAGATACATTAAATCAAAATCATACCTTTCAACCAAGGTTCCTTCCGATCTCTTTTGGGGAAGGAACGTTCCACTTATAAAATCTACAGACCGATACCGAAAAATAGGAGCTAGCTCAACCAAAAGAGCTAAAATAGTCTCTTAAGTGACTAACATAGGGAGCACTATAAAACAAGAAACCGAAGCATCAATCATATTAGGACAGGAGGCAAAACCACTCGAGTCTTCCACAAAACCAAACAATAAAACCTTTTATTTTACACCACAACCAAGGGACCCTAGTTTTAAAGATATCATAGACTCTGAACAGGTGAATCTTTTGTTTGGTAGCTCAACCAATGTAATTATCTCTCAAATTGACACAGAAACTTTGTCACTGATAATCTCAACCGGCTCGAGTAGAGTCCTAGACATTCAATCAGTAGGAAGACCTTTTCATCAAAGATAAACTTTGTTCTCTTCAAAGATAAAACCACTTAGGTACTCTCTTTTTGGAAACCAAGCCAATATGGATGGTCAGGAGGACCATAACAATGTAAGACACGGAAAGGAAGAAGAAACTGGAAACCAAACCGAAACAACCTTCAGGTTTCCGATTTTAGACACCAATCCGAATTTCAACATGAAGAATATTCCTCTCTCAACACTGCCTACCTTTTATGGTAAAAATAGTGAAGATCCAGACACCTTCCTATTTGAATTTGACATCTTGTGGAGGAGCTAAGACTATGTACAAGATGCCCAAAAATTAAAACTCTTTCCTGCCACCCTCAAAGACTCTGCATTAAGATAGTTCATGGGATTCAAAGAATCCAGCATTGGGTCTTGGGAATCCACGAAAGACATCTTTCTTAAGAAGTACCAATACTACTGCAAGACCAAAGAGTCTCGTAATGGCATCTTTAAAGTCTAACAGTTAAAAGACGAGACCCTTGAAAACTATATGGAAATATTTGGTTATATCTCCCAGAAGTCAAAATACCATGACCTCCCAGAGGATGCAGTTAGGGTTCTTTTCCTTAAGGGAATTTCCAAAGAATATCTAGAGGTGCTTAACCTGATGGAATTAGGTGACATCTCTCATAAACCATTTGCTGAAATATGTGAAATGTGTAAAAACTACTCAAGGATTAGAGCCAAAACAGGAAACAATGTTGAGGACCCTTACAATAGAAGCTTAAAACCAGTTAGTTCAGGTGGTATTATGAGAGTAGAGACAGGAAACCTTTTAGAAAACTTCAAGACAAATATCCTAATCACAATAGGTTCCCAGTTCGATACCCTTAAATTCAAAAAGAAATAGGAGGAGGAAAATGCAGCAATGAACATATATTGCCCCAGATGCAAGAGGAAGAATTCCTCAAGGGAGTGCCCATTAGATAACATTTCAGTTTGTGGCTTTCGTACAAAAGACCATGTGACAGAAAAATGTCCATCATTGCCCAATTTATTATCCATCTATAGGAGTGGATATCCTGGGAAGTCTTCTTATGCACCTAGGAGACCATGGCAGCCTAGGAATCAACCCACATACCCGGATCTATACTCCTAAGTTCCACCCTATTATCAACAAAAATAGTGGAACTGACCGGGTTGGAAAAGCTAGTCTACTCAGTACCAACATCCTTGGATTCAAGGATGGAGGGGAGGACACAACCAAGGAAACCCTCAAGCTCCACCTATCCCTATGTACAACCATCCCTATCCTCAGTTCTCATCAAACACTCTGCAGCTTCTGCCAGGTTTTGTTCGACCACCTTTACATGCCATCCCACAACAACAACCGCTCCAATTTCAAAATGCAAGATCTCCAAAACCGACACTATTACTGGCACAGCCAGTGTTGAATCCCAATAATAAGCCCCCTCAACCTTTTAACAATGTTGAGATGCAGGCCTTCCCGACATATTTTATTACTCTTGTTCCATTACAGGAAATTCAACTAAGATTGGGAAAAGTTCTAGGTAGCCAGAGACCTTCAGTAGTCATCTAGGAAGAAGAAAAAGAGGAAACTGCCCAACAACCCACGAATGACACTAGGAGGGAAGATGTTATTATCCCAAAGAATCAAGAACCCAAGCTTCCCCAAAATGAACCTTCACAAATTATGAAGGTCCCTCCTTATCGAGACTGATTGGTAATAGAGAAACCTACCACCCGATCAAAATTTGACATTTTGAATGAATTGAAAAATATTTATGTCAAGATTCCTCTGCTTCAAGCCATTAAAGACATTCCAATCTATAGTAAGGTAGTCAAAGAATTGTGTATTAAGAAACTAGGTAGGAAGCAAAAGGAACCCCCTACAGTACATTTGGTAGGAGGACTCTCTGAGTACATATCAGAGTAGCCAAAGCTAGCAAAGTATGGGAATCCAGGAAACCCCATAGAGAGCATAACCATTAAGGAGGTCTACATAGGAAACACTCTCATAGACGTAGGGGTAGTCATCAATGTTATGACTGCTACTACCTTGGAACAATTACAGTTACAACCTCTTCTTCAGCCTACCCCAACCATTTTGGAATTAGTAGATAAGACTAGGCTTATACCTGAAGGGATTTTAGATGATGTCATGGTTACTTTATCCTCATGCGAGTACCCTGTAGATTTTCTTGTCATTCATTCAACGGATCCTACTCGAGGCCATCCCATTATTTTGGGAAGACCTTGGCTAGCCACAACCAATGCATTTATTGGCTGTAGAGAAGGAGAAATGACCATCTCAAATGGTCTCTCTATCTAGAAGCTCACCATTTACCCTCCATCTCAACCTATTATGGAGAATCTATGGTGGCTTGAATGTCCATATGAGAAAAAAGACTGGGAAGAACCTGTATTGCCTAGTGACCATGCAAGGGCACTTCAGGAGCATACACCAGAAAATGTGCTAAACCAATTCATTTATGTTATTACATGTGTGGATTTTCCACAGGATTTTCCCCAATTTGAGTACATGTTTGGGGAATAATTTCAAGAACAATTAGATCCATCTGTTTTTTCTTTGACATCTTTTATTTTCGAAATTGATGAGTCTACCATGTCTTATACTATGCCTATGAGATTAGTCCAGGGAAATTTTTACATATAAACTCTAGGCTAGATACAGACCAACATAAACAGTTAGTAGATATCCTTAAAGAACAAACATGAGCATTTTCCTGGGAATACACTGACATGAATGGTATACACCCTGACACATGCATCCATCATATATACACTCAGGGGGAAGTAACACTTGTTAGGCAACCCCAGAGAAGGATGAACCCAACACTCAAAGACATAGTCAAGGAGGAAATCCAAAAGTTGTTAAATGTCAGATTTATCTATCCCATCTACGACAGTAAGTGGGTATCCCTACTTGTAGTGGTTCTAAAGAAAGTGACCGGGAAATGGAGAATCTGTGTTGATTTCTGGGAACTCAACAAGGCCACTCTGAAAGACTACTTTCCTCTTCCTTGCATTGACCAAGTTCTAGATACCTTGTCTAGAAAGAAGCATTTCTCCTTTCTAGATGGGTACAACGGGTACAATTAGATTCTTATAGCACTTGAGGACTAGGAAAAGACTACCTATACCTATCCTTGGGGCACCTATGCCTATAGGGTCTTACCATTTGGATTGTGTAATGCTCCTGCCACATTTCAATGAGCAGTATTAGGTATATTTGCCGATCTTATTCATGATTATGTTGAGGTCTACATGGATGACTTCATAGTTTATGGAAACAGTTACCAAATCCTTAGAAAACTTAGAAAAGATCCTCATCAGATGCCAGGAAATGAACCTATCCCTAAGTCATGAAAAATGAAAAATGTTGTTAACTGAAGGAGTGGTTCTAGGACATCATGTTTCATTTGAAGGAATAAAAGTTGATCCTGGAAATATTGAGGTCATTATTAGACTTCCACCCCCCAAGACTCAGAAAGAGTTGAGAAGATTTCTTATACATGCCAGATATTACCAATGGTTTATTGAAAATTTTACAAAGATTGTTGCACCTATGTTTGGATTATTGATAAAAGATGTTGATTTTGTTTGGATTGAGCAGTGTCAAACTGCCTTCGAAACCTTAAAAGCTAAGCTGTCTGTGGCACCAGTTCTTAGAGGGCCTAATTGGACTCTCCCATTTCATATATCCATTGATGCGTCTGACACCGCAATAGGAGGGGTATTAGGGCAGAAAGAAGACCAACAGTCCTATGCCATTTATTTTATAAGAAAGAACTTGTCCCCTGCTAAGTTGAACTACACAGTCATTGAGAAAGAGTTCTTGGAAGTTGTTCATGCTATTAACAAGTTTCATCATTACATTACAGGTTATGAAGTATTTATACACACTAATCATTCTGCCATTAGGCTCCTCATGAATAAACCTATAACTAATGGTCGAGTGACTAGGAGGCTTTGTGGGAATACCAAACTACCTGGAGAAATGCCATTGGACATACCCCTTATGAGCTAGTGTACGGGAAACAAGTACTTTTGCGAAAAGAATTTCAAGTTAGGACCTTCAGTATTTCCACAGAGTTAGGATTGAACCTAGATGAGGCTCAAAAGAAATGATCCCTTCAACTAAATGAGTTGGATGAAATCAGGCAAGATTCCATCCAATGGATGATATTAGTCCAAAACCAGAGGAGCAAGTGGCATGACAAGTTTATTAAAAAGAAACACTTACAGCCTAGTGATTGGGCCCTATTATTTGATTCCTGGTTCAAAACCTTCAAAGGCAAACTTACCACCCGTTGGTTGGGCCCTTATGAGGTAGACACTGAATATGACAATGGAGCTGTAAAAATTAAAACAATTGACAATGGACAAGTCTCCTTTGTGGTAAATGGACATCGACTTAAATTTTATCATAAGCCCATTTCCAGAGAGGATTTTCTATAGGTCGTGTTAGCTGACAACGCATTGGCCTTAGTAGATGGGGAAGCCCCCCCTTGTTCTTAAAAGTTTTTTTTTTAATATTTCTTACTATATATATGTAAATAGTTTTTGTTAATAACGCAATTCTAAGAAGTTTCTGTAAGTAATTATTTCACTGGGAATACACAATTTCAAGGATCTTTCATCAAAACATTGTTATACTTGAATCTTGTGTCTGCTAAAGCATCAAATGAATAGTGAGTTACTGTAATTAGCCATGTTTTTTCAAAATTCATCATTTTTAAGGCATTCTAAAGAAGTTGCTCTTGAAACTCTTCACCACTGTATAAGGAAGTGATACCATAACTATCAAGCCTAGAGGTCTCTCATACAGTTTTTCCAAGAAACCTAAGGAAGTAAGTCAAGTATCTTTATCAAAGAGTAATAGGGAAGTCTAATTAGTAGTTAGCCATGGAAACATCACAATAATTACAAAATAAGAAAGTGAGTTGAGCCTAGAAATACCTTTCTGTTCTTTCTCGATGGTACCATTCACTACACACTAAATAGCTTTATTATATCATATATTTAGATAGACCATGTCCTCTTAAGTACCCCTTACATTAGGACAACCACTAATAATATAATGGAAAGTCATCCTCTAACATAAATACCATCCCAATTAAAAAGAAAAGAAAGAAAAAGTTGTTTCAGAGCTGTTCCCCCATCTTCTTGCATAAGAAATCTTATACTAAAATCTTAAAGGATGGAGGGCCAGTCTCTGAGGGTTTAAGAGGATAACCCACCAAGATACTGAATAGGTCTACTGGCAGTGTGTACTGGCCTGTGGTATGACTAGGTGAACCCACCGGGGTATTGAACAAGATTGATGGCAGCGGGGAATTCTACCTAGAAAGGATGATGATCTGACAAAATTAAATAATAAATCTAAACTTGTCTTGATGTACAACATTACTTGCAGACAAAGTTGACTTGGAGTATGTGTGTTTAAGCTAAGGTTAATGAATCTCATAAATTTTCCATTGGGAAATGACTCTAAGACTATCTCGAAACTCTCTTTCCTACCTCTTCTTATCTATATATAGGATCTCTTATCCTATAGGTGGGGCCATCTCCTAACTGTCTCATTGGACCAATCTATGAAATTTTATCTTTACACTTGATATACTATAAATCTTCGACTATTGGGGGATACTGACTAGTTTCCTATAATTTTGATTGTGAGGTGTCATAATACTTAGGTGTGGGGGAGGGTTTCATGAGCTGACAAATGATCATTGCCTAGAGAAAGGAGTCTTTGCAAGAATTTTTGTATTATTACCATGATACAGGTTATTACATTGATAGTAATGTTATTTTTAAATGCTTAACTCCTATGTGCTATACATTACTGAACTCATGCTTAACAGACCACTCTTTATCAGTTTATAATTCATTACAACCCATTCATTATAGGTTTTGACACTTTCTATAACCCGTTCATTATAGGTTTTGACACTATATGTCATATACAAGAAGAATGAGTAAGCATGGAGCACTCTGCCTCTGCTCATCAACCACTATGGTTGTCAAAAACACTTCAAAATTGCAGGTTGTCCATTAAAAGAGGTGAAAATGCACTTAACACAGGGGTACCAGACAAAGTACCAGATGAGGTGCTAGATGAGGTGCCAGATGCAATGTCGTTTAAAGTGTTGTTTGAAGTGCCATTGCATTGCATACCAATAATTGTCCTAGATTCCAGGGAACTAGAATTCAATCACATTTAATTAAATTTGTTACAAGCATTGATTAAAAGATGCTTCATATGGTTATGATCAAATGTCCAAGTCAAAATACTTGGACATTGATCTAAGTATGAACCACTCCATTAATCTTAAGCTTGCCATCAAATTCGAATCTCCCACACATGGCATCTCACGCACACATGTGGGCAACATACTCCACCATAAAAGCATCCAAAATCAGGCTGGGCACTTTATTGTTTCATTTACCCTTGCCATTTTCTCTACCCTACGTTAAGGAATCACGCCCAACCTCTGCCAAATTCACCCTCTATTATAATCACACTCAGACTGTGTTAAACCTGTGCCATTTCTTGTCTTGTTTGCACCCTTTCTTAGTAAAATTTTCCCTATGTTCCAATTACACTCAGACTGTGCCCAATTTTTGTCTCTATGTGGCTCAATTTCTCCCTTGCTTGGTGAATTCAAACCCTGTCACAATGCCCAAGCAATACGAACCATTCTCCTATGCAGACTTGTTTGCCATTCCAGAATTCGCACAGTGTAGGGAAGTGTTCTTACGTGTTGGCTGGGGGCCATTTCTGTTGAGTTTGCAAGGCCATGATCATGGTCTTTCTATGAAATTTGAAACTAGTTTTGATGGTAAGATAACACATGTAGGGTCTCTCAATTTTGTAGTCATAGAAGAGTCAATTGCTGCTGCAACAAAACTTCCAAGAATGGGATATAGGTGGTTCAAGAATCATCAATTGTCGCGCTCAAGTTACAACAGGGTGTTTAAGCTCGAATTCAAGAGCATTTTAGGAGCGAAAGGGTATGCTAAGGAGTGGATAAAGCTAGAATTGGTCAATCCCCTCATCATTATCACAAGGTTAATTACATGTGAAGGTAGATACTTACCTTCAAAGCTTGTCACTTTAGATTGTTGGCTCATTTTTTGTTCAATAAACCTTTGAAATTTCCCTTTTATTTTCTCAAAAGCTTGGAGAAAATGTCCTCTCAAGTGAGGAAAAATGTGACCAACCCCCACAATAGTCTCTTACACCATGGTTTGATCAAACTCCTCATTCTTACCAAACTAGAGAAGCAGGGGTAAAGTTGGGATGCCTTTATCTACCAGTTTGAAAATCCTCACTTGACAGTTAAGAACGACAAAAATCCACTTAGCCTAAAAATTATCTCTCCATCCAAGCCTCACTCTCCAAAAACTACAAACTCCCTTGCACAAGCTCCCTCTTTACTAGAACAATACCAAAATCTTGTTGATATTCCTACTTCTTCATCGAGGAAAAAGACCAAGAACAAAGACCAAAAGAAGCCTATTGTTGACCCCCCAATACCTTCATTTTTTCTTGATCCTAGATCTAATAATTCCCAGAAAGTAATACAACAAGACCTTCCCATCATTCCCACAAACAAGAGAGGAGCCAACCAATTTGGTAAGGGACCCTTTCAGAAGAGTATCCGGAACATAAGAACCAAGCCTTATGCAAAGCCTCCACCTACTTCGGATCCTATCCAAGTATCCTCCGACCTTGAGAGCCTTCATAAGAAACCTAGAGAAGTCTCTACGGATGGATTAGAGCCACTAAGGAAAACAAAATCAGAACCTACCTCACCTTTCTGATCTCCCATCACACCTACTTCACCCATGACCACTCATGATTCTAAATTTGATAAATTGACCACATCTCTCAAAGGACCTAAGCCTTCCTCGGAGATCACTGATTCTACCCCAACTATAGAGGATCTATAAAGGGAAAACCATCAGCTTCTCCAACAATAGAAGAGAGGAAGACAATGGATGCACACCTTCATCATGACAATCCATTCCTTCAGGAAAAAGTTAACTCCCTTCAACAGTTAGTCGATGGGATGACCCAATCTAACCACATCTTAAGAGCATAATTAAAGCAACATAAGAGGCACAAGGCTAAGCCTACACAGTAAGATGGAGAGGCTTCTAAAGCCGACCCTCCTCAACGAGCCTAGTTCCAAGGGATGACTTCTTTTTGTTTTCACTGGGACTTGCAAAATCGTCGGTGTGGGGGTATGTTGGGCCCGAGATATGATCATCTTCATGACGTTATTATACACTTTTTTCCATATGTATATATGCATTTTTTTATCTTTCAATGTAGCTTTTTGAAGAATTTTATGGTAAAATGATACAATCGGCATGAGGTATGTATAATTCGTGTTTTGTGATTCAATCAAGTATAATTTATCATATTTTATGGTTTCCAAGAGTTAATTCATGATTTTATGCTATTACAGGGCAAAACGCACCATGTTTCTTGATCCGGCACTCGTTTCGGAACTTGATCCAACACTCATTCCGATATTTGATCCAACACTCGTTCCGGCACCCAGTATTGCACAAAAACGCAAGGCAAGTTGGCGGTTATGGTATTGGCAGCCAATAGTGGACAAATCGAGCACATGGGTTTTGTTTTTCACTGACCACTCCAGCTAGTAAGCTCAAGACAACTCAATTTCAGTTGTCCAAAGAGGGTGATCATTGGGTTCCTACATTTTGTTAGTTATGGATGCATTTAATGTAATTTGCCAAATTTAGAGGTGGTTTGACCCTCATGTGGTCAACCACCTAGGTTGTAAGATTATAAATACCAACAGGATGATCATTAAATTGTTAACCAACTAGCATAAGCATTAGAATTGCCAAAAAAACAATTTTTCTCTGTTTCTAGTTTTACATTGCCAAAATAGCGCCAAAACTGTGTTTTTGGATTTTTATGGTGAATTTGGCCTGCTGAAGTCATGGTGTGATTTTAGAGAGTGACCATGACTTGCTGGAGAGGGCACCAACAGTATGGTAACTCTCTTCATGTTGATTTATGCATTTCTTAATTTAATTGCTCTTTCTTTATTTGTTGTACATGCATATTTTTATTTAGTTAATTAATTTGTTGTAGCTTAATTGATTTGCTTCTCTTTTACAGGTTAGAATGATGAGATGTATTAACATGCATTAATCTCGTAGATTAAAAAAGGCTTGCAAGTCTCTCTCTCACTATACTAACCCCACATGTATTTAGATGATAAATTGTGTTGTCTTTTATATTTTTATATTCAAGCTTAGAACATATTTTTAATTAGAATAGAGCATAGTTTTAATCTGAGTTTCTTCTCACAAAGATTGATGGATGGATAGATTTGCTTCCAGTTTTTGAATCATAGCTTGCTTACTTCAGTTTTAGATAGATTTCACTTGCTTAGTTATTGGTTAATTGTAATTGTCATTTCACTTTTTAATATCATGTTTTTATTATCTAGTTTCAGTCATTTTCTTTATCATAGCTTGAATGATTAAAATAGACATAGTATAGTTTCGTTTCACACAATTTCCTTTCATAGATTAAGATGCAATTGAAATTTTTTAATTATATAATGATGATCTCATCATGTTGTTGATGGTTTATACATGAATATGTAGGGTATTTAACATTACTTTTATCATGGCTAAGTTTTCATTGGACTGTTTACTTCACACCTTTCATTTTTCCATTGAAATTAGTATTGAGCTTATACCATTAGAACTGTCCTTTGTTGTCAAGTGTCATCGAGATATCATCCGTCACCACCCAATGCATTTACACAACCACCAACATTACATTTGAGTGTTTCATAGATTAAAGATAGTTTCTTGCTTTCGTAGATTAGAAGAGATAGTTTCTTGTTTTCATAATTTTAGTTGATAGTCTTTCTTTCTTTCAATAGAACAGATTTCCTTTCATGCATTACATTGAGCATTTAAACTTCCTTTCATGCAAGAGAAATAGTTTTTCATTAGGCATTTAGTTCACTTGCCTCTTAATCTAGGTAGTTGTTCAATGAGAAGTCTTTGCTTACCTGTCTTTTTCTTTATGATTTTGCTTGCTTGTCTATTTTCTTTAATAGGTTAGTTAGGTGCTTTTGCTTGCTTGTCTATTTTCTTTAATAGGTTAGTTAGGTGTTTTTCCTTGCTTGTCTATTTTCTTTAATAGGTTAGATAGGTTCTTTTTTCTTATTTAGGTTAGATAGTTGCTTCTTTCTTATTTAATTACTTTCATAGGGTAGTTTCTCATTGAATGTAGGCTGGCAAGTTAAAGGTAGTTTGCTTTCATCATTTTCTTAGTATGCTTATTAGTTTACCTTTGCTTACTGTCATGAAATAGTTTTTTTTACATAGAGTTGTCATTTTCTTTCTTAGGAACTATCCATCGGTCCTTGGCCCAAAAGTACTTAGGTTATCTAGTTTCAAGTTGCTTAGTAGGGTTTGCTCATTAGATAGGTTTGTTTGAGTAGATTAGCCTTAGATAGTTGCTTTCCTTAGTTAATATACACTCCTACCAACCTTCTACCTTTGGCATATATTTTTCTACAACTCTAAGTTTACTTACCTCGGGTTGACAATTTAATTGAGGGTAGTTTAGTGTCTTTTTTAGTACCTATAAAACACCTAACAATCCTCATAGTGTGCTATCATTTCTTCCATGAAAATTGTCCAAGTGACAAGTGATTTGCAAGAACAAAGCCATAGATACCATACAAATTTATTGGGTTCTAAATATAAAGAAGCAATTTGTACCTTTTGTGTATGTAGCACATTATGTAGATCAAATAATTGGTCCATCTGAAGTATCCATGTGATTGGGTCATTTCCATCAAACTTCCTCATATCGATCTTAGGAATGTGGTTGGTCTTCAACCCAGAGTTGGAGTTTCTCCATTATTGATTCACCTTCCTTGTGTCCTCATCATGAATTTCATGGGATACATTTTCACTTTCAGGTGTCCTCTCTATTAGGAAACTTTTCAATCCTTCCATGATCTCCCCTTTTAAACCATCCATCTTAGTATCCAACTTAGCTTCCATTGAATCCATCATCTCTTGTAGTTCATCTTTGGTTATTGTCTTCTTTTGTAAATCATTTATGTCCCTACACATTTCTTCACCTTCATCAAGAGTCCAAGTAGGATTGTTTGGAGGCTTATTTGGTGTAGAAGTTCCCTTTTTTGGTGGCATGTTGGCCAAGTATCATTTTAAACCTTGATTTTGAGGTGGTTCTACTAGACAATCTTCATTTTATTGTATCTCCAAAATTTCAACCCTTCTGGGTATGAAATTTTATTTTTTGTAGGTCTCTGATATTTCTTCTCTTCAATTCCATAGGTCTGATAAAAATTAAATGTGCCAAGTAGAATTTACAGTAACTTCCCCGCAACTTGTTAATTTTTGGGCTTTCCAGAAGACCTCAGTTGTATAGTGTGCCCCAAAACAAATAATTGATATAAAATTATGAAACTCGTACTAGAACTACTAAGAGTTGTCCACTATCCAATGCAGTTGATATCACTCAATTTGGATACTCTAGGAAGAATTTATGATTTTTTTACTCGGAACACCTTCTTGAGACTATTCAATAGGACTAGTCAGATACCCTATCTTCCACAGGGTGTATCTACAAATGTAAGATGACCCAGAAGCTGCAATTTCTACCACTGATGCCTTAATAATTCCTTAGAATATACTCAATACTTTAGGGTCTGAAATGTTACCGAAAAAATTTTCTATCGAAAATTCCGCAATGACTCAATTCAGGATGATTCCATAACCCTTTATTACAAAGGTTGTATATCCAAAAGTATAAGGACTCAGGAGTTGAAATTTTAACCCAACGTACCTTGATCCATCTACTAAATATCCTCCAAGCCATTCCTTTTGAATCATTGTATAAAAATAGTTATAGTGAAAATTACATGGTGTCTCAAATGTAGCAAAGAAACCTCAAGACCTTGAGCTTTGATACCATATGTTAAGAACCAAATATCAATATAGCATAGAAAAAAATTAGAATAAGCACTCAACGCCTTGAAAAAGAGAGAATTTCATATAATAAGCCTCTTCGAGGGGGCAACCTCCTTTTACCCCACATAAATGTTCAAGTACAAGATGATTCCAAATGAAAATGTCTCCTTGGCATATATAGGAGACTAGGAGGTATAATTACAACTAATGGAATAAAGATAGCATAAATAAAATAACATTACTAATGTAATATGCCCCAATTAAGTGGTAATGAGCCAATATTAGGGATTAACAAAATTTCACATTTTGGAAGGCCCGTTAACGATGTTAATAAATGCGTCATGCAATTACTGGACTTGGTACATGGAGGTGTTATTTGGATGGATACACCAATGTTAATTGATGTGGATTTGATTGCAGAAATTACATGTTTTCCAACAAATGGAGAGAAACTTGAACAATACTCACTAAACAAAACTAAGGAGAAGGCTTTGGCAGAAGAAATGAAGAAGAATTTTAGCACTCATAGGGGAGCAAGAGGCTTAATAATCAACAGGATAACTGAACCTACGACAATATTAGCAACTCAATTAATGGAATAAAATTTGTTGAGGAAGTGTTGAAAATAAGAAGCACCAGTAGGTGTCATAGCAACAATGGCGTAGTGCGTGAAAGGAAGCTTGTTAAGTTGGGTGCCATATTTATTGAACATATTTTTAGATGAATGTCAAGATGCACAATATTTAGGGACATAATTCCACTATTCATGGATGTTCATACTGATAGATTTGGTGGGTTGGGGACACCCCAAGTACAATTTATTTTTCTAAAGGATTGGAATGTGTCATGCAACACAATACACAAATTTTTGGCACACATCTGATGCAAAGACAAGGAAATATAATTCTAGTACATTTGCGATGTATTTTGAGGAAATATAAGAAAAGGTTGTTGACACATGGAGGATGCCACTAAAATTGGTGGAGGAACATAAACACACAACTAATTTTTAGGTGTCAAGACACAATGTGTGGATTCAAGAAAAAAGAGATGCAAAGAAGAATTGGTTGCAGATGAGCTATTGCATCACTAGAGAGGAAGTCCAATGGGCCATGAAATACTAGATATATGAATGGAAAGTACCAATGGTTTCAAATAAGGGATAAAAAGGAAATCAACTAGTAAAATTTGGCACATCGCAAAAATCTAGTAGTCCAACAACAAATACCAGGAAGGTTGCAAAGCACACAAAGGATATTCGAGGGAGCGTGATAGTGAGGAAACCAATACAACATAATAATATTCCAAATCCATCAATGCAAGAGAAGGATCACACCAAAGTGACCAATGGAGGAACACATAAGGATAAGGACGTTCCCATGCAGGAGGAGCTCGGATGAGGTGATGTACCGAACATATAAGTAACATAGTAGATAGACACTCTACCTATGAAGAGGATGGTGCTACAAGAAACATGTCATAGAAAGAAGATGAAGGCACACAAGAGTGTCCCAAAGTTAACATTGTTAGAAGATGATGCAGATCTTGTTGCTAAGAAAGTACAAGACTGCATAGAAAAGGCGTGGTATGATGCAAAAAATAAAAGGGAAGAAATCATAAATAAGTTGTCAAAAGTTAAGGAGACTTTGGAAAAACTACAACTAAATGTAGCATATCAGAAGGAAAAGGCATAGCCACAACAAAATTCTCAGGAAGAAACAATTCCATAATAGGAAACAGTCCAGATTATATCATCACGGAGTGAAAACAAATTTGTTACAAAGGACATGTTGCAGATGGATGAGGAGACAATGCATAAACAACTGAAGGAAATATACCACTTGGACTTGTCATTGGCCAAGGTCCCAACCAAATAATCGTATAAACTTTATGTTAGTGTCACACAAGAGATCCAATCAAGATCACACACAGATGCAAAGGATCTACAGTTAGTTAAGGAAGTAAGAAACACATTGAATATCACATTCCACGTGGTGCATGTTGAGAAGGAGGAATAAAGTCAACACATTGGCTAGATAAAGAAACACGTAGAAGAAGTCTTCAGGTCAATTCTAGAAAATGTGCGAGAAGGGGAACATTTACAGATAGAGGAGAATATTGGAAAGATATCACAAGCCATGGATAACTA
The DNA here is from genome assembly GCA_032191745.1 of Picea mariana. Lineage (NCBI taxonomy): Eukaryota > Viridiplantae > Streptophyta > Pinopsida > Pinales > Pinaceae > Picea > Picea mariana. The sequence continues at coordinate 467,211 of JASDQU010010301.1, read as the reverse complement.
TAAGAGCCATATCACAGACTTGATGGCACTCTTAAATCCAAGCACACCACCAGAAGTTATATCATATAGAGATAAAGAGGTGGCAGGGCACATGGAGAGCATGGCATAGAGTATCAAGGAAGTTACAGAGTTATACGAAAGAAGTGTGCAGCTATGGACAAGTCTGTAGGAGGACAAAAAGTTTCAAGAATTAAAACAAAAGAAAGAATGATTCAACATAGTCATGCAGGATTTGAAGACAAATAAGAAGGAAATGAACGTATAGGAGAGGTTGAGGAGAGTGAAAGAGTTAAAACACTTGCAATCATAGCTAAAAAATGTACATGTAGAAAAGAAACTAAGGCAGGCTCAGTTGTATCCATTGCAGCAAGGTGCAGAGAATATGATGACAAAGGTTGATTTAGATAAAGGATAGATGGAAAACCTTAGGGTGGAGACTGAATAACTAATGAAGGACCACATCACTACACATATTGTGGATACTTTTGCAGAGAAGAGAGCATAGGTGAAGGATCAAGCTGAAGAGATTTCAGGCAGATTTCAAGCATTGGAGAAGTCAATAACATATGAAAACACTACCTGAGTGGCTCAGGATGAACCACATGTGAGTGTTGGGTCCCTATTGGAGAAGGCTCTTTTGGGGAAATGCACAACAATTTTGGAGGACAGTTGGAGTGCGTGCTAGAAAATAAGGAAAAGCAGTGTTCTAGAAGGCAGGGAAAGCAGTGCGTCGAGCAATAAAGAAAAGCAACACAAAGGAAAAGGTAGAAATAAGGACTATAAGAAGAGGAAATTATTGGATTTTCGATTAGTCGTGGACAAGAGGTTTTAATGTGGCCAAACGTAATCCATTTAGGATCAGGGTTTTGGTCATGATGTAATGGGTTTAACCCACTTTTGTGGTATAAATACATGTTGTATGAGGTAGCTAAGGGATATATGAGATCAAGATTTTTGGATGAGTTTTGAGTCGCAGTTACAAGTTTTGGTTGAGGATTGTATATCTCATGTTGAGTCATTTTTATGGACTTATGTATTGTAACTGAGGGTCAGGTCATAAGCTATGGATCTTGGGGAAACGCTAGTCAGCCTCACGAAGTATCACTTACCTATTGTAATGCACACAATGCAGAACCTTGATGAGGATGAATAAAGAAGAATAAAATGTCAAATATTTGTGGATGTATCCCAAGTGGGGGTGATCCATGGAAAAATATTGTGCTAATGTGTGGAATTATGATCTTATATATTTTATGATGAATGAATGGATGAATAAATGAATCTGTTAGAGTTAATTTACAGTGTGCACTAGATCTATTATGTTATTTTACTACAAAATGAATATTAATGAATGAATGATGGTATGGTAGAATGGTATATATGAATTAGAATTCATTTCTAACATCCCCATGAGCACCATCCATTCCATTATTGCATACATTTGGGTCCTGCAGTCACCCATAATCCATCTCGGGTGGGACTTCATTGTGCACTATGTGTGCAGTGTTCACTTCTGGTCTATAGAAGGGTAGATGGTTTTTAGGGTTTTATTGGAAACCTAAGGTAGAAACCAAGTCAACCCATACATCCAACACAGGCCCATATCCCAAGAGTACACCTTGAGAATGAAAAATGAGGGGACAAAAATCAACACAACAATTGATGAAATAAGTAGGCATTTTTATGATCAACTCGGGCCAGATTCAGTGTCTCACTGAGGGTTTCTTCTTTCCACCACCAAACTCTTTATGATGAATATAGTCACATGGAATATTATAGGACTAAACAAAATATCCAAAAAGAGAATTCTGCGTAACAACATACTCGCTTAGGATCCGTACATTCTCCTTCTACAAAAAACAAAATGTGTCAGAGAAGCAATGAAATAAATATTTAAGAGATGTTTGAGACACTGTAAATTCATCTTCAATGATTCCAATGGTGCAGCGGGAGGATTAGCTATCTTATAGAACCCATCTACAGTCATCATAGATCAACCATTCTCCATAGTAGGGACTCTCTCTATGCATTACCGCGCTCTGGGCTCCAGTAAGGAAGGAATCCTCACAAATTCTTATGGACCCCAAGGTATTCATGAAAAAGACTAATTTATGCATAGTATCTCCTTCCTAGGTAGGTTGATAGGTCAAAAGTGTTGGATTATAGGAGGAGAATTAATTATCATCCTCACACTGGAAGAAAAGAGATGAGGAACAAAATGATTGGAGAAAGACAGTGGTAAGATCTGAGAACTCATTGATCAACTCAATTTAATTGACAGAGAAACCAAAAATGGTACCTTCACCTAGTCCAACAAAATATCCATCCCCCATAACATTGCTTGCAGACTAGGCCACTTTCTCATCTCAGAAACTATGATTCTTGAGGGACCAGTGATAGAAGAAAACATCCTCCCAAAATTGGGCTCGAATCACTAGCCATTTCAACCATGGATAGATACAATATACACACCTAAATCTAAGCCTTTCTATTTTGAAAAATTATGGTTAAATCATCGAGACTTCCAGGAACTCTCCCAAACTTGGTGGGAAAAGGCTAAGATATCACATGGCTCACTAATGTATAGATTTCAACAAAGACTAAAGAATTTCAAGATGCAGCTTCGAGTATGTAATAAGAATGTTTTTGGGAACATATTTCAAGATCAAAGAACATCGGAGAAACGCTTTGAAGATATACAAGAGGAAACTATTTTGTAGGGGTGCACAAACACTCTAAGTTTGGAAGAAGAAATACTTAAACACTAACTCAAGGAACAGAAAAAAAAGGAGAAAATACTCTGGAAATAGAAATCCAGAGTACAATGAATTAAAGAAGGGGAAATGAATACCAAATTTTTTCATCACTCTGTGGTGCACTGATGCTACGTTAATCACATCACAAAGCTTGAAGATGTTCAGAGAAACCCAATCCTTGATCATGAGGGATTAGAAACTAAAATGGTAAACTACTACAAAGAACTCTTATTAGATCCAACAATTGACATAACCTCATCCATTAATAGAGTGACTCAACGTATATTGTCCCTCATCATGCCTGAATAGAACCAAGCTTTAATGAGACCAATCACATAAGAATAAGGGATCAGGCCATCAAGGAAATTCCTTTGGGAAAGGCACCAGGTCTCGATGGATTCACAACATATTTCTTTCAATACTATTGGCCAATGATTAGAGAAGAGGTATGGAAACTAGTAGAAGAATCCTGAACTTCAAGACAAGTCCTCTCTGCTCTCAATGCCACCTTCCTCACTCTCATCCCAAAGGAATATCAAGTCACTCATATGAAGCAGTTTAGTCCCATTGCACTCTGCAATGTAATATACAAGATTATCACCAAAATTATTTATCTCTAGCTCAATCTCATTATTCCTTTCATCATCTCCAAGGAGCAGTCAAGGTATGTCTAAGGGTGCCAAATTATGGACAACATCATTTTGGTACATGAGGTGATCCATTGGATCAAATAAATGCATACCCCATGTATGCTTATTAAATTGGATCGCTCAAAATATTTTGATCGACTTAGTTTCTAGTACATGAACTCCCTCCTTTCAGCCTTTGGATTCAATAAGGATTGGATAAATTGGATAATTAAACTCACTACCTCTACCTTCTTTTCTATTCTAGTTAATGGAGTTCCCTCTCAAACTTTCTCTCCTTCGATATGTATCCTTCAAGGGGACCCTTTATCCCATTTTATCTTTTCCATCATGGAAGAAGGCCTATGACATTATATCAAATCCTCTATCGAGGATGGTACCCTTCAGGGCCTCCCTCTTCAAAACCTTCAGTCAGTCACTTCTCATAGTTGGAATGAATATATAACCAACACAGAATTTTATATATTCATTCAAATAATAAATTAAAAAAACACATGATGAACACTTATATGATACAAATATCCACCAACTTCATGCAAACCTATAAATTTCCTCCCAACCATAGACTCTACTTCCCACAAAATCACAACAAATCACCCCCAAGATGAGGCTTAAAATCCACTTGGGAAAGGAAATCCTATCTAGGTAAGGTCTCTCAGCAGCAACAATATTTCATTTCAAGTGCCAAGTTTAACAGACTTCCTACAATATCTAATTTCCCCACATGCTTGTCCCACTGAGGAAGTGTGCCCTTTGGACTGCCCCACTTCCCTTCCAGGCTTCAACAACAATCTAGAAATGAAATCTCTAAGTTCTATAATTGTATCTTGTCACCTTGGGAATCAAATTCCTAGCAATTCTCTTACCTAGAGAGAATTCACATGGGCCTAAAAACCCACTTATTTATATTAATTCCAATCACATTTCCCTTCAAGCATCCTTAAGAAAAATGGAGATAGCAACAATCATGTACAGTAACAACATGGAGATGGTACGAATGATGGAGAGTCGAAAAAAATGATAAAGTGATTGAATGAATGATGAAAATGCACTATGGTTTTCTATTTTATTTGCATGCATCAACACTTGTCATCTTGTGAACTGTTTTTTCAAAACCACTTCGTGGTTCGTTTCCCCTTTTCCAAAGACTTAGGAAACAAATCATATTCATGCATTTTTTCCTTTTTTAGGAATATTTTATTAATATTTCCTTGGCTTAAGACCCTTGGCTTAGCTCTCTTCCTAGACCCTTATCCCCCCTTTTCCCATCTAGTGTATTTTATCGCTCCAAACTCTTCTTGTCATGATGGTCTACAAAAATCATGGTTTTCATTAAATTCGGAGTGAATTTACATAATACAAAATAGGCACACTGGCCCCAAAATTTCCTGGCTCACTAGCCTATGTGCACAACTATAATTACATTTAAATTGTGGTTCATCCTATGGGTACTACATTCCCATACCCCTTATTTAAGCATTGTCCTCAGTGAAATATATACACATATAGAATCAAAAGTTCAAAATTTTTCAAAACGATGCGGGTAATATGCTCACAAAGCATCCTTATGCTCTCAAGTTGCTTCTTTAGGACCGTACCTAGTCCATTGAACCTTTACCATATTTTTGAATTGATTATGGAGTTTCTCAATTTTCCAATCCAAAATGCATATCAGGTTCAATGCTACGAAAACACACCAACAAAACCCTAACTACTGGCCCTTTTGGCAACACCTACGAAGCAGATGAAGTATCACCCAAGGTAGAGGTAGGGGTGGTTGCAGGACTCAAGTGTCTGCAACCTTAGCTGGGACAAAGATATGTGATTGCACTACTCAATAAAACACTTAGCACCGTTAGTTCCTCAATATACGGTCAATAACCACTTCGCTTACAAGGCAGAACTTCACAGCATTAAAATTGATCTAATGTATTTAAGAACTTATCATAAGTAAATAGCTCAGATCTGGTGGATCAAGCACTGAGCATAATCATGTATATCAGATCTATCATTCTACCTATCATTATCACTAAGCATAAGTAGATCTATCTAATCATCTCAAGCACTTAGCAAAACAAGACATAAACATGTTAAGACAAGCACAAAGAAAGACAACATAGTGTTTACATGGTTCACCCCCACCCTAGGGCTACATCCACCAACTCTTCTTCTTTATTGTCTTCGGTCAATCTGTTACAAGTACAGAGCCTCAAAACCCTTACTTCGCATGGGACAGAAGATCTACGTAGATCGCTAGATAGTTCTTCCTTGTGTTACAACACTAAGCCTCCTATTGTATCGAACAAGGACTTGCACTCATCTCTACAAGTCTTACAC